>PVKE010023144.1:0-24922 GCA_004027555.1 Craseonycteris thonglongyai
AAAAAAAAAAAAAAAAAAAAAAAAAAAAAAAAAAAAAAAAAAAAAAAAAAAAAAAAAAAAAAAAAAAATCCCTAACAATTTAAAATTTTGTGTGTTTTATTACTTAACTCTTGCTTAGTTTTATAATCATTAAAAACTGTTAAACTTTAATCCATCTGAAATTGTGTGGTTGACATTAAGTTTGTAAGAAGAATAACAAACACAATGAAAAACTGCTGCTACAACAGAAAAATTTGCATTTCCTTCCATATAATCATAAATTGTTGTCTTTTTTTTTCTAATTAGGGGAAAGCTTGTCAATATTAAGCTGTTCAAGTGAAGTTTCATTCCAAATAAAAGGAAAACACAGAAATTCCCAAACCTTCTAGTAATTATTTGTGTGTGGTGCTTATTCATTGACTGACAATCCTGTGAATAATGGTTATTTTGTTTTTGAGTAACTAAAAAGGTTTTTATAGAATCTCACAAACAATTTTCTAAGTTGGAGAAAAAGTAATTTGCAGATAAATTATACCAGTATGATTTTTCATGTAAAGTTTGAAGATATAGGAAACTAAACATTATTATTATGAGATATTTACTTAAGTAGTAAAATAAGAAAACAAACAATTATTTTTTCTCACAGAATTCAGGAGAATTGATACCTCTATTAAGGAGAGAGGGGGCTGTGTTAATCATCGGGCTTCAAATATATTGAAAATGTCTTAGTTCTTAAGCTGGTTGATGGGAACACAGATGTTACATGTGTCATGTTTTATATTATATATATCATATATGTATGATAAAAAATCAGAGCTTTAAAATAATGCCTTAATTTATATTTCTAGTGTTTTATTTCCACTGTAATGCACACTAACAATCTTAAAATTCCTTATCTATAAAGAGTTAAAAATGCCATACAAAATCTTTTTAAATTGATGGACTAATATCTGAAAAACTGGGGGCTTTCTTTTGCAGCCAGCAGCAAGATAGAAACAGAAAATCCCAGCAGGTAGAGAAACTAGGTGTGGATCGTAACCTGGGGGCATCGAAGGGATTCATGCAGGTAGCCTGGAGCCTCAACACCTGTGCAGAGCAGGATAAAAGACCTGAACCCATCCCACCTAAGGCTAGGACTTTGGTAGTACTGTGCATATAAAAGCAAGATGATCTATTAAACAATAAACAAACAAACAAATAAACAAAGACCCTTTTAGTAATGGTAGACTAGAAAGAAAACTGTCTAAGCTCTGTGTTATAGTTAACAAGGAAAAAATCCATGTGATTTAGCAAGGACAAACCAGCCCATCCAGTCTTGGAATTGGTCATCCGTGTGATCCCAAAATACTCTGAAGGAAAATCTTACTTGAGAGTGTCTCCTAGCACCCTAGCAGAAGTAAATGTTTATTCCTCCTCCACCCAGTCCTCACAGAATCCCACATAAATTTAAAAAATTAAGAATGTATTAGTAGAGAGAGAGAAATAGGAGGCAGCAACCATAACAAACAACAAAACCACACAAAGACTTCAGATATTTGAATCATTACACACTGAATTTAAAGTAAGTATACATTTACTATGTTTAAAAGAAAAAAGTTGGAATAAAAATGAGTTAGGAGAAAGAGACTATCAAGAATGACCAAATTATATTTAAAAAAATAAACTTTTAAAAATAAATGTATAATAACTGAAAGAAAATAGATGCGTCAAACAGAAGATCCGGTCAGATTAGAAAGAGAATTAATGAACTGGAAAATAGACCTGATGACTTTATGTGATATGCGTTATGAAAACAAAAGAGAGAGCAGGGCAAAGGGGATCGGGGGTGCAGGTGGAGGGAGAAAGGCTGGGTGTAATTTTAAGAGACAGGGCACAGAAGTTGTCACAGGAAGGAGGTGAGGTGGGGAGCCAAGTGGACATGGGGGAATTAGTGTTACAGGCAGAAGCAACTGCCATTAGTTAAAAGCAGATCCAAATCAAAGTATATCAGAGTGAAGCTACTGAACTCTGAGGATAAAACAAATATCCCATAAGCTTGCAGAGAGAGAATAAAAATATTGTCGCAAAGTATATGGAATCATAATGACTTCAGAGTTCTCAGTAGCAGCACTGAAAGCTAGAAAATTTTAAGCAAGCCTTTCAAAATCCAGCAGGAAAATTCTATATAATTCTACACAGCCACACAATCCCAATCAGCGTAAAAACATTTTTAGATGTGCAGATCTCAAAAACGTACCTCCCTCAATTCATTCCCTCTCCTTGATAACCTAAGGAAAACGTAGTCCACCAAAATGAGGAAATAAACCAAAAAGGAGGAAGTCCTGTAATAGAAAAGAGTTGATCCAACAGAGGAGCTCATGGGGGAATCCCAAGGATGGAGCAGAAGACAGATTCCCGAATGGTGGCTGCGCAGCAGATGAAAAGAACAGTCTGTGTGGATGGAGTAGACCCAGTGGCTCTGGGAGAGACTTTGGCAGAAAAATGAAACTGACAGGACTATTAGACTCATCTGATGTCTGAAGAAGAGTCTAGAAAACTGGTCAAAGATTAGGGATGCATTATTATAAGTACATTAAAAAAAAACACTGAAAATTAAAAGCAAGAAGGAAAACAAAATGTAAAATGCTAGTTAGTCATGGTTCTCTACCTTCTTCCATTATGAATGCTGCTCTCACAAGTCATAATGATGCAGATACTACTGGGGAATGAGAAATAATTTGAGTGGGCTCAGAGAGGACAGCCAGGGGAACAAATGTGAAGTCAAGAGATAATATCAGACTGGAAAATCAAAAAGTAGCAACACACGCATGTTAGAGACAAATTTATAATAACCAAAGTACCTAAATTCATCATCTAAAAGCTGTGAAAATGCTTGCAGAGGTGGAGATGTGGAGACAGTGGAGAAGAGGGAGGTCTACTGCTGTTTTCTTAACAAGCTTCAGAGAGCATGATAGTGCTTTTACAGAAATGAGAGCCACATATGTAGTAAGCATAACGTTTCCAGTAACCACATTTAAGAAATTTAAAAAAAGAAAAGAAAATGAAATTAATTCTAATAATGTATTTTATGTAACAAATGTATACTAAATATTTTAAGTGGTATTATTTCAAAAAATGACTAATGACATATTTAACTTCCTTTTTTTCATACCAACTCTGAAATCCAAGTGTATTTTATACATACAACACATCCCAATTAGGACTAACCACATTATAAGCGCTCAGTAGGCAGACAAAGCTAGGGCTACTTTAATTGACAATGCAGTTCTGAACTATGTGCATGTATAATTTTGATAAATTATTTAAAAATTGTGAAGAAGCACTGGCATGAACAGTCTGTCTACTTATTTCCAGAAATGTACTAATGCCATCAAAACAATAGACTAAACAGGCCAGAAATGACGTCTTATCACATTTGATTTATCTTGTTCCCTAGAAGCAGGTCCCTGAATCTAGCCCACACTCAGGAGTTACAAAGCAAGTGAATACCAGGAGGCAGAGATTATTAGGAACAGTCCAGAGATTGCCTCCCACACAAGACAAACTCCCATTCAGTATTTGACTCACCAAAAGATGCGGTTTATTTCATTACCCATTCATCCAACAGTATTCACTGAGCACCTACCTACTTTGTACCAGGCCCGGAAAGTCTGGGGAGCAGAAGATATTCTTATGGCCTTCCTAAAACCTATCATCTTGTGTCCTCAAAATCAAATACCTAAATGATGTTGATCAAAAAGAATAAAATGTTTCAAACAGGAAGAAAACATGGTACGGGAGATTCTCTCACTAGCTGCCTTTTCTTAACTGCTGTGCTTGTAAATCAAATACAGATGACCTTTCAGTAAAGATGAAGAATCACCCCGGTCTTGCTAGGCCATAATTCTGCAAGAGCCCCTTACTTAGATCTACAGACTTCCTCGCTCAGTGAGATCCGAGTGATTTATGTAGTTCTGCACTGACAATACACTAAGTCCAGAGGATCAGAACTTGAGCTCATCCAGCTATGGAAAGAAAAGCTGCTTAAGAATTTTGCTCCTTCACTGTCCTCTGTAAACTATAAACTGACAGAAAAATCTATAAGGTCAGAAAGGCTCTATTTAGATTTCATGGCCACTCTTTGTCATCTAACAAAAATACTTACGAAGTTTTGACAAGAATTGAAACCAGGATGATTTCAGGGATTACAAAATAAATAAACACGATCAGTGACTAGAAGAGCCTGCAAATTTTATTTCTAGAATTCTTAAAGTTCTTCCTGTTGTCTTTATTAGGCTGACCCTTCAGTAAATATTTTGTACAGTGCCAGGAGTTCTGCATTCTCACATTTCAGTTCATTTCTCAAGAGAATGCACTTAATGGGTTTTGTTTTTACTTTAGAGATCATAACATCTTCATATTTTTTAAGTTATTCATTTGAGTGGAAATACAGCAGCTACACACACACACACACACACACACACACACCCTACTCCTTGCTCACCCAATAGAAATCACATTAGAGACGTCTCAACTTGACTTGTTTTCTACTTCGTTGGATTTAAATAATTTGAATATTTCAAGGTAACAAAAGAATGCCTCAGGAAAAAAAAATCAGGTATGTAATTAAGCTTTGAGTAACACCACTGAGTATAAGTGAAGCAAATTGCAAATCAATTAGTTTAATTGCAGGTAAGAATGTTGACATTCACTAAGACTCAAGAATCCCCCTGTCCCAGACACCAGAGGTACCATTTCTCAATGGCTTAATACTCTGCTGTTGTGTCTCAGGCCTGGCAGATACCACCAGAATAATATACCTATACCTATATCTATATGTATACAAATAAATCCACATATACAAATCACTTTTACAGATCCTACCCTGTGAATATCAATCTCTGCTGTTTGAGCAATTTTAAATGTTTTTCTCCACTTTAATAACAAGTATATCTTAAGGACACACACCTTTTGTTTTACCAAATAAGAGGAACAATGATGATCTCATGCTGAAGATCTGCTAATGAACCCTGAAATATAAGAACTCAGTTTACTCTGCTTTATTTATTTATTTATTTATTTATTATTTTTATTTATTTATTTATTTATTTTTGACAGAGAGGGAGAGATACAGAGACAGAGACAGAGAGAGAACTGAACTGGGGGACCTCCCAGTTCAGCATATGGGTCCGCATAGCTGGGGCCGGGATTTGATTCCCGGTCCCGGGATTTGATCCCCGGTCCCGGGATTTGATCCCCGGTCCCCAGTGCTGCAAAGTGAGCACTTAACCCACTGAGCCATCCCAGCTTCCCCTACTCTGCTTTATTAACAATGAACATAACCTAAAGTATTTCACTTGTTTCTTTAAATTGATTGACATATAATTAATTAATGAAAGCACTGGCAGCAAATGTGAGTTCCAGAACTAAAGCTTTTGAACCACAGAATATTCAAAAGCAAAATAATCTCTGAACTCAAAAGATAGGCTATCGTTGGAGTTTAGTTGGTAACAAGCTGGGGATGATGAATTGGCCAATATTTGTGTACAGAACTAGAATTAAAGCCAGGAGGATTTCAATAACTACAAAAGAAATAAATACATGATTAGAGAAGCCTACAAATTTTATTTCTAGGATTCTGTGTCCCATAGAAATTTACATACTGCACAGAGATCCATGCAAAAGTATTTACTGTTGTATTATTATTATTATTATTATTTTTTTTTTTTTTGCAAAAGAAAAGAGCATATAAAAGAGTGAAAAACTTGAAAGAAACCTAAACTTCTATTAGTAGGAGTTTGAGTACAATGATTACAATGATTAAACTTCTTTTAAGAGAATGATTACAGCTATAGAATACTTCACATCTCCTACAAACTGTGTACTAACCAAGGAGAGCATATCAGGAACAGAAAAAAAAAATATATAAATATATTGTATATATAAATATATATAAATATATTATATATATTTATATATATTATATATATATAAATTGCATATATATATACATTGCATAAATATATATATAAATCTACATATATTGCATAACAACATGTATAGATATGTCCCTTTAAAGATAAAAATAATGTTTTATATTATTAACTATAAGTAATGTATGTGATAATACAATCTTATTAAAATATCTATGTGTGCAGAAAAAATGTAAAGGATACATGTCAGCTATTAAGAATGGTTACCTTTGGGGATTAAGATTACATCAGTGGCGGGATGCTGGGATAGTTCAACAGGTTGAGCACTTGCCTTGCAACCCAAGGTTCAGGGCTCAAATCCCCGGGCCTGGCCCGTGCAAACCCACATGCTGAACTGCGACACAACTGGTAACCACCAGGATGATGGTGAAGGTTCTCATCTCCCACAAGGGAGGCCCCCAGTTCCGTTCCCGCCCCCATACAACCCCATATCCACCTGTGTGGGATGAAACTATGTCAAAACTAATGATGTGCAACTATGGAGGCTGTTCTGGGCCCTTCTGCCTTCTCTCTGTCTGTCTGTCTCTCTCTCTCTTACCTTCTCTCAAACAACAACAACAACAACAACAAAAAAATTAAATCAGTATGCAGGAGGGTAGTAATTTTCACTCTTTTACTTTATATTTTTTAATTTTATTTACAAAAGTTTACATTACTATTGCACTACTCTATGCAATCTAAATGGCTTCACTTTTTATATATTGTGACTTGTACCTCATTATTTGCATGCATAATTAAATACAGATGTTAACGCACAACCTACCAGCGCGGACTGATAAATTTTGCCTCCACTATAATTTTTTTTTTTGTTACGTTAGACATATCTGGATATAACCAGTTCTGTATAGTCACAGTATCTCCCCTCCATCATTCTTGACCTTGCACATGCAGATGCTTACATTTTTCGCCCCATGCACATCACATGGAAGCGTTCATACGTTTAGTTCAAACAGCATACTGTTACTGAATTCTTAACAGTGGGAAAAGTTCCTCCAATTGAAATTCACAGACAAATGCAAGTGATTTATGATGATCAGTATGTTTATGTGAGCACAGTAAGATGCTGGGTAAGGCAGTCCAAAGATGGAGAAGTGGGGCAAGGCGATCTTAGTGATAAATCATGAATTGGAAAGTTTATGACTACAGGTGATGAGCTTCACCAATATCAAGTTGAAGAACTGATCTGTGGAAACCACCATATTAAACAACAACAACAACAAAACTTGCTGGTAAATTAGGAATTTCTAAGGAGAGAGTGGAATACATTATTACTATTCTTGGATTCCACAAAGCTTGTGCTAGGTGGGTACCGCACAAGCTGTCTGATGAAAGGAAAGCTGAAAGAGTTCAGTTCGCATTTCTGAGGAATTCCTAAAATGTTTTCAAAAAGAAAGTGAGGACTTCTTAAAGAAGGTCATTATAGGAAATAAAACTTGGGTCCATCATTATGACCCTGAAAAAAAAAGGTAGTCCATGGAATACTGCTATAAGGATTCACCTCAGCTGAAAAAATTCAGAACTTAGGCCTTAGCTGGAAGGGCATGTTGACTGGGTTTTTGTTGTGAGCACTCTTCCATTTTGATGTGCACTGGGTGAGAAAAGTAAGCATCTGGTGTGTGTAAGGTCAAGAATGATGGAGGGGAGATACCATGTGATTATACAGAACCAGCTATTCAGATATGTCTAATGTAACAAAATATTACGGTGGAATAAACATTTATCAGCCCACCCTCATAAACCTCAATGATATCAATGGTTGTTTACAAGAGCTATAATGAAGATTACAATACATGTACAGTGTGATATTATGTATAACTTATGCAATACTCATGAATCTGCAAACTATTTAAGAATAAGTAGTCAGAGGACTGGCCCACTAGCCTTCTAGCCAGAAAGACTGTTTTTTCTTCAAGTGTCTCTATAAGAAGTATTTCTGTTATCCATATCACCATCAATAGTTTCCTACAGATCAGGGCTTCATTGCTTTATTTTCTTAAAAAAGAGATGGAGAAAATGTTAATAGTATAGATTAAACTTAAATGCCTGTTACATCTAAAGCTATTACATTACAAATAGTACAAAAAATTGAAGAACTACTCTTCCAGTATTCAAAAATTCCTGTGATTCAGCTAATTTAGGTACATCATTGAATGTCAAATGAAATTCCAACTTAATTTTTAATGTTTTACTTCTATCTTACTTATTAACAAAAGCAAAAATATTGATATTCATGTAGGACCTATTCATTCATCAATCTCAGCAATAGGTTGTCTAATGATACAAGAGTTTACCCAGAATTAATGAGGCATTCCATGAGAATCAATTTGCTATATGGAACATTTTAATAAGTATTATGTATTTTATATTATTTACAAAGAGTGTGGTTCACATCTTTTATAATACACACACACACACACAACACACACACATACATTTTTGAGTCAATTGTTTAACATTTACCAGCACACTGCAGAGTTATGGAAGTGTAACTAAAACTCACCCAACTCAAAACTTCATTAGCAGATACTGTTGATATATCTGCTCAAAAGAACTCATGCGTTATCTGTGCCCAAATTAGCACAGGTAAATTCAAAATAAGGGAATGATGGCAAAAGGACACATTTTCAGCCCAGCATCAACTCTTTCTGCCATGTGCTTTTAGTACCTGCTGTTTAAAATCAAATTCTTTTACAAAGGCTATGTATAGACCTTCCTCAACAGTAGTTAATTAAGCTTTCATACACACCTACAAAAAACTGTTTTGAAAGTAAGCCTGAAAAAAAATAGATTGGATTTTTAACATAATCACAAATAATAATTTCATGTTAAAAGAAATTAACTTTTTGTTTTTAATTGAGTTAGTTTTAAACTTTAGAAAAAAAATGCCCAACACACACACACACACACACTTTGGCCCTAGGAGTGACCTGGGAGAAGGGAGTTTGGGTAAAGCCTATTGGGGTTTAGCATTACAGAAAGAAAACTAGGAGGCTAGAGATGTACTCTACCACAGTACAACACATTGGTTTTAGATAAATAAAGCACAATAGATTTATTTATCTTGCATTGCCTTGTTGGCTGAAATGTGGAACAGTTTCTAGGAATTCTTTCTCTTTTTCTTTTTTGGTCTACTATAAATGCAACATTCCTAGGAAGACACATGAAAAACGAGTGGAAAAAAATCAAAGATATGTACAATCAAAAACAACAGTAAAATAGAGTCCAGCTACCTTATCACATTTAATACACAGTCCTGCTTTTTCATTTAATTTGGTCCAGAGTATATGCATATATGGGAGACCAACCAGTGACTACATTCCTTTCATGTTTGAGTTTCAAAGACTCAGCATGAGCAGCGGGGCCCCATCAGCTTTGTTCACAAGCTGGGCCTCCCAGTCCTCTCGCCTTTAGCTACTGTTTAATAACAGCTGTTTGTTCTTTCAGGTCCTCTCCCTTCTCTACCTCCTCCAGGTTGCATTTTAAAAACCTACCCCAATTCAATCCTTCTGAGTTGCCTTGGCAACTCTCAAGAGAGGATAGCTCATAGCTTCCCAGCCTAATTCCATCACATCCCTCAATTAGTTCAGTAAAGTTAAGCCTTTTATGAGCAGTCAGATATTCCTTAGAACCATATCAGGAATTGCCTCACTCTAAATTGTGTTTATAGATCCTCATGGGGTGATTTTTTATGCACAACCTCCAGGCTCTCTTCTTGCAAAGCCCCTTTTCCTAATGCCGTAAATCAGGGCCAGATTGTTATACAACTCATTTTCATGCTTCCTTCCACTATCTGCCAACTTTACCTTGAAGATTTATTTTTTAAATCGTCTTTTGGCTGTCCTGCCCTTTGGCATCTTAAGCTTGGCAGGGTTCCTTGATTGGCAGTAATTATCAAGGTTGTGAAGTTTTCAACTGCAGGTTGTCAAATGAATATCAAAATGTGTGTGTGTGTGTGTTAAGCCAAATATTCTATTACATATGATGTTCTCAAAGCACATAGAGACAGGTCATTCTTTGTTTATATTTTCAGAAGAGAAAAATCACCTCTGGCCACCTTTTACCCAAGTGGTGCTACTACACAACAGATGCTACTAGCTGCCCAGCTAGGTCAATCTAATTTATGGCACTGAGACTGCTTGAGGATGGCTGCCCAGATAGAATTACCTGGATCTTCACATCTGCAAAAGGTTATGCTAATTTTGAAAAAATTAGGTGGGGACAAACTTTTGTCATGAGAATTTGACAGCACTCATTTGAAAATCTAGTTCTGAGTATTGGATCTATAGAACATCAGGCACAGAAACAACTAGGAGTGTTGTTTAATTTACTGCATAAAATGTATGAGTTAATTAGGCATTTAACACCACACTAAAGATGGTTGAATATAAAGGAACAATCTTGTGTTGACTTACTCTTTTGCATAAACAAATTGGTTTGGATTTTCATTCTGTAATTTATGCTAAGTTAAACCAATCCTTTGCTATTATACACTCCCAGTGAATATAAAAGCGAGGCAATAGACATAAAATTGTTATAAAGTAATAAATCACACCTGTAAATAAAGAGGAACATTTTCTGGAGTATTAATTCAATTTGGAGTGGCTATTCTGGGGATCATGCACTGTTGTAATAGAGTTGAGATCACCTTTACAAGTCTAGTGGGAGTTGTGAATTCCTACATCATAAGAAATAAATTTAAGTTTCCTACTGACCTTGCCAATGGGCATTTAGGAAAATTGAAATCACAATTTGTGACAATATTCCCTGTTGCTGGGGGCATTTCACAGTGAAAATCAACTTTTTCTTATATATCTCTCTTTTAAAAATATGTGTACACTACACATCTTTGACCAAAGCTAAGCCAAGGTGATTTGATCAACGTTTACTGTCTACAGTAAATTTAGAAAAAAGTAGCAGATTTTATCTCTTCAGTCTTTGATGTAGTCATTCTGGAATATCTTGTACTTCTGTTTTCCAACAATTTATTTAATCTTCCAAAGACTAAATACTTCATAATTCAGTTGTACTTAAAAAGACAACTTGAAAACAACTAAAATACAATGGATTAAAAAAAAGCTATAATCATATAGTTTGTGCACTTGTTTTTTAAAGCCATAAATTCACGAAAAGTTAGATAATTAATTTTACTGTGTCATTGCCTATGAGAGGTAGTCATATATCAAAAGTTCATGAAACTGAGAAAAAAACAAAACAAAAAAACCATTAGCATTGACCTAAAAAACTTAACAAAGATTGTCTAGTCCATCTCTTAGCTAAAGATACATACTTCAATATATTGGTTTATTCATGGAAGGAACATTCAAAGCCAGCCATGCATGAGAAATAGATGCTGAAATTTGCTTGTACACTAAGCGATCTTATTATAATGCTTTAGAGATTATTTCAACAAATAACTGCCTTCAAATATTGTCATGTAGCTATCAACTTTACTAAGGAAGTTTGGTTGTATTTTCAGATAAATAGAATTATTCCCCATTCCTTATGTAATAGTAATTACAGAAATAGATTCCTATGGAGATAAAATAAAGTTTATTGGTTTTTTTTTTATCAGTCTCCCATTTAAAAATGTTTCATTAGAGTTCTATCTAGGTGTCTCTTTCTAGCGTCTACCTGTTTATAAGACTGCTTTACTGCCCCAAACTTTGTCCATGCCTAACTCCAGTCACTTCTTCTGCAAGTTGTTCTTGTTGTATTTTCAGTGAAAGAAGAAGTTAGCAAGTTCTTCTTCCTCATATATAACTCAGCACTAATATAGCTACTTTTATTTTTAAAGGCAGGTAACACATCCTAGCTGCTGACTTGTTTTTTCCATTGTGCATCCATAGAGGAAAATAGTTTTGTTTTCTTTTTACGTAGAATGAAACTTTTGTATTCACTGAAAACACTGTCTAATTAGCTTGTTGAGGAGGACAAATACAGAAGACTTCAAAGTCTATGTCATGGTAAGTAATAAATTTATCTTTTTATGAGCTATTTTTGTCCTCCATTCTTATGTTTCCAAAATAATAAAAATCCTTATAAATAGCACCTTTTAACTTGAATATGCAAGGGCTGTCTGGAAAGTATCCAGCCATGTAATATGAAAAATAGTCATTTATGGCTGAAATTTTTCTGGCTAGCCCTCATACACTTTTGCCACCTGTTCCTGCAATGGAGATATTTATTATAATTCAAGTTTGAAATTCTAGTGAGACTTCTTTATCAGAAACAGTAACTTTACAGAAGCAGCCATAAAGAATTTTTATAGACTCCCTAGTTGCGCTAATGAGCTCATTAAAAAATATATATTTGTCATAAACTGCATTTATCTTAGTTTTCTCCATCTCTGCATCATTGACTAAGTGGCTCAGGCCCAAACAAAGTGACAACCCTCATTTCTATTCTTCTCTTGGGACTCATATCAAATTCCAGCAGTGAGGCCTTCACCTTTATCTCCAAAATACTTGACTGTGGCCATCGTGACCTGGCCACTCCGAATCTTTCCTCTTCCCACACTCCCATTTGTTCAATGAAACCCAGCCACAATGGACTCCTCACTAGTCCTCACATGCTCAAAGTTTATGGATCCTTTACCCCTGTTCTTCCTTCTGCCAGGAAAGCTCTTTGCCTACAACTTTCTTATTGCCACACCTCATCAGGCTTCATTAATCAGGTCTCTACTCAGAAGCCCTTCTTCAGAGAGGATGTTCCTGAATACTTTCTCTATTCTCCCTCACTTACCCTGCTTAACTTTTTACATAACACTTATTACTATAGAAACTACCTAGTTCTCCCTTCTTGCCTGCTTCCCTTACTGGAATGGAAGTTTCATGAGCACGTGGACTTTGTATATTCTACTGCTGTGTCCTCTTGAACTCAAGAGTCTGTTACATAGTAAGATTTGAATAAGTATTTGTTGATTGGATAAACAAATGAGAAGAACTTATTCAAAGATATGTTTCACTTTTAGAATTACATTCACTTGTACTATTTATTGTACCTTCCTTATATATTCCATATTGCTAAGAAATTTTAAAAACCCGATAGTCTTAAAAATACAATAAATTTTCTCTAAAATCTATTTGTTAGGATTGTTAAAAGCAGAGAAATTAATATTCAGAAAAATCTAATCTGTATTGTGTAACAAAGTATTGTACAATCATAAATTTTACCTAACTAACAAATTATAAAAATTTTCAGGAATATTGGGATGGCTCAGCAGGTTGAGTGCTTGTCTTGTGGCCCTAGGGTCCAAGATTCAAATCCTGACCCCGGCCTGTATGGACCCATATTCTGAACTGGGGTATTCCCTCAGTTCAGTTCTTGCCAGGGCAAGCCTTCCATGTGAGAGGCCTCCAGCCAGGTTCCTGCCCTGTATAACCCTACACCCACTAGTGGAATGAAACTATATAAAAAAACTAATGATGTACAACTATGGAGACTGAACTGGGCCCTCCCCTTTCTCTCTGTCTCTCTCCGTCTCTCTCTCGCTCTATCAAAACAAACAAACATAATAAAAGTAAATCTTTAAAATATATTTTTTTCATGTTGTAGGTTAATTTTCATTGTTCAAATAAGTCTTCATCTAAAAATTATCCACTTAAAGGTAACTGTTTAAATATGTTTCCTTTTGATTTTGGACTTTACGACCATTTAAGTCTTCATCTGAAAATTATCCACTTAAAGGTAATGTTTAAATATGTCTCCTTTTGATTTTGGACTTTACGGACATTTCTCTCTTTGGCAGTGTAAATGCAATAATAATATCATTTGTTATCACCTAAAATGTTCTTAACTAAATATTTTATTAGTAATATGTCAATCTAAAAATTGATGACTGTCAGTCAAGAATAATTCTGAAGTCATTTTTTCTTTAATACACTCAGCAGGAACTATCTATAAACCTCAGAGAAAATCTCAGACAGCCCGATATTAATAGTGTATTCATCCCCGACATCAAAAAAAAAAAAAAATGATCAGGAAAAGCTGGGATGGCTCAGCGGGTTAAGAGCTCATTTTGAAGCCCGGGGACTGAGGATCAAATCCTGGCCCCGGCCCATGCAGACCTGCGGTTTGACCCCTGGCTTGTGTGGGTGTTCCTCCCATGCCAGAGGCCCCCAGCCCAGTTCATTCCCTGCGTAGGCCCTGTCCACCTATGTGGAATGAAACCATGTTGAAAACTGATGACATACAACCATGGAGATTGCTCTGGGGCCCTCCCCGCTTCTCTCTGTCTCTCTCTGTCTCTGTCTCTCTCTGCCTGTCAAAATCAATAAAACAAATCTTAAAAAAAAAATGATCAAAATTCTCAACAGGATGGGGCTTATTTTTCCTTTATCTGAATCAGTCTTATTATAAACTTGAATCATGACACTCTTAATGACTTTTCCAACATAGTCCTTATTGTAAATTTAATGCACAGAAAATGGTATGGTGTGACTAACGTATATATAATCTTATTGACCCCAAACTCCACTTCATTAAGAATTTAAATTGTGATAATAATAATGACAATAAATGAAAGTAATCATAGGTTTAATTCTGGGGTATGATTAGGAAGACTTACCACCTTTAATAGTTGTTCTAGTACTGCTATGTCCCTTAATCATGTTTTGCGTACATTCTGGCCTGACTCTATGAATCAGCATTCCCCCAAGTATGTTCTACAGAACATAATCTTAGAATGTTAAAAAGTACTCTGCAAATAATAACAACAATGATAATGTTAATTGATCAATAAACTTGGAAAATGAAACTCTGAACTAATCAAAGTTTACTTTCTGTGCTGTAGGACTTCTCAGAGCCTTGAATATGGTAAAAATGAATTGTACATTTCTAAGGGGAATGAACGGTCAGTTTCACAAATTAATCTGACTACTGAAGCATTATTTTAAAGATTATCTTTTGGACAAGTGTTCCAGAACATGCTTCTGTAATTAATGATCTCCAAACCTTTGACCCTCTGTTGTGACACTTCGCTAATGGTAAGATTGTAAACAAGTGAATAACCATTTCAGCAGAATGGGGGTGATTATACGTGGTCTCTTCTGCCTTCTGTTGGATCCCTGAAATTCCAAAGCTTAATGTTTATTACTCATTGTCAAAAATTATTTATTATTAAACAATAACTGTACTTTTGTAGTCCCATGATCTTCTTACTGACAAATCCAAAGGACTCTTTCCATTCCTTATCCCATTAAATCTCTTTAGGGCATTTGATACAATTGATCACTCACTATTACTTGAAATTCTTCCTTTTTTCCCTCTTCCCTCTGCCTCCCCCTCAACCTCCCAAAATTATTTACTTATTTCTCACTTGAGAAGATTCTGTTCTATGACCAAGCTTTATAAAATTCCTTTGTATACACCCTGAAAACTTTTACCCTTCTTTGTACTTAATGTGGTAAACCCCTACACTGGTTAAATTTAACTCTTTGCCTGACACACAACTACTTTCTTTCAGATAAGGATGGCTGGAGGGAAACACATGATTACCTAATATATTATCAATCTTCCCTTATTGAACTATGAGCTCTTTCTGTTTAGTTTCTTAATATATCCCTCACATCTAGGCAGTGCTTTTCATGCTGTAGTGCTTAATACATATTTGTTGAAGGAATAAATACAGCATATATGCTCATAATTTGCACAACATCCTGTTGATTCACCCTATGAACATGGAACCCATATCTTCCACATGTAAGAGCCCATATATTTTGGAAGAAACCTGACTAATTTTCAGAAGGATATATTAGTAATGTGTCATGTTTATCTTCAAAGCAGCCCTAAGAATATTTGCAAATTATTGAATCCAAAGTTAATGTTTTTACTTTGTCTATGGAACTTTTATGTCAATATGTGATGATTTGCAGGAACCATGGCATTTTCCTGCCTTAAAGCTTTGAAATAATTATTTCTCTAACTAAATCATTATGTAACAGGGAAGTATAGACTAGAATGCTACAATAGTGGTGTTCTAATAATGAGAGAAGGCCAGCAAGACTACAGTAGCCATAGCAACATGAAATTCTTTTTATCTTTTAAGTGACCTATGGTGCTTGTTTATTTTCTTTAATTTATTTTATCAGAGTTTATCACAGAGGTAAAGCACATATACTAGCATTTAAGTTAAGTGAAGATATAAGGCAGAACAGATACAATTACAGCCCCCCCACCCCAAGGATTCTTCTCCCTCCTCTAAATAACAGAAATTGTAGCTTTATTCATAAGTAAATGGGTTTGAAACAAGACTTGAAATATTACTTGCCAATTAAAATGTTCAACAAGGTTGAGAAGGAAAACATCAATGATATGCAATCTTAATAATTAAATTGATGCCATAAAATTTTAGAGAAATGAAAAGAATACCAATGAGTACTGAGACCAGAAGACAATATAACAGAAGTTAGTATGAGAATGATATTTTTCAAAGAGGAAGTGATATTAATTTCACTATTTTTATGTACATGTCAAATATTTCATAATTAAAATAACTTTAACATTAAGAGGGAAATCGTGAGCTAGGTTTAAGAAGACGGTAAATAGTGGCATTAAAGGGCTTGAAAACTAAGTTCTGCTAGAAACTGTATTTGTTGTATGTGACAAGTTAGTTATGTTAATTAACAGGTGACTGGGAAAGAATTCATCAGATAATCTATCCCCAAAAGCTATTTTAATCTATTTCTAGAATAAATAAACTTTTCTCACTTATTAGGTCAAATTAATTCTTTGATGTTCATTGATGCCATGTACTTAGGGACGTTTGTCTCTTATTGTTTTGGAATCAGTGTTTTTGTTGTTGTTGTTTTTTTGTTTTATGTCCACAAGTCTCATCAAACTTGCAGTTTCAATGCCTCCTTCTTTTCTGACAAAGCACAGTAACAGCAACAGCGTTAATAAGAATAGTAACAGGGACAGCAACACATATTATTCCAAGTACTGTCATAAGTATATCATAGTTAATTTATTTAGTCCTCACATTCACCTTATTAAGTGAATACTGTTAGTATCCAGTCTTTTACAGATAAGGAAGCTAAATAACAGAGAGGTAAAAAATTTGCCCAAGATCCTAGCTGGTTCTGAGGTTTGTGCTCTTATACCCTAGTCTATACTGCCTCTTGATCGTGGCTCTAGGAAGTTAAGGAGTTTTCATTAACCATACACTACAATCTATTCATGCTATAAATAGTTATTCTATTTCACCCTGCTAGGTATTAGGAATGTTACTGAACAAGGAAGATTCCATCCCTAATCCCAAGAAGAAAGAGCATTATACAAGCATTAGCAACATAAGAGCAAGGTGGCTCGAAAGCTGTTAATTACAGAAAGAACAACTGAACTGCATAAAGAGAATGTGATTTCTTGCCAAAGTTGGAATTCATACAAATTATTAGAAAAAGCAAATGGTCCATTGTTCCATGCTGGTGGCAATGAACTCTGAATGAGTGAAGCAAGGGAAAAGGTGGCCAGAGGATGATTAGGACTTAAGCTATAACCAAAGGTAAAGAAATTACACAGTGTAGAAGGCTGGCTAAGAGAATGCCACTTTGCAACGGTCCTTGCTGGGAGACAGGGGTAAATTCAGATTTTTTATAGTGGTAGACACAGAGATGTTTGGCAGTAGATAAATTATTAATATTTGGATAAGCTTACATTGCATAGAGCCTATCCAAAAGTATCTAAATAACAAATGTATGGGAAATACTTCCAAGTTTGATGTCCTTTAATGACTAGTTTGACATTTTTGTAAATAATTCTTGATGTTGAGATTTTTCTATTTTAGTGCTTGCAAAATTGTAGTTTGTGAATATTCATGCACAGTCTACCTGAGCACAAATTTTCAAGTCTCCCGTTGAAGCCCATTCAGTTTTGTCACATATCTTTTCTCCTATTCTTGTTTGACAGGGATAGAAATCAAGGCCGCCTCCTTTGTTTGTGGCTCACTTTCAATAACTTTCTCCAACCCATCTTATTCTCGTTCCAAATTATTTCCATTGAACTTATTATCATGAAATTGGCACAATATCTAAACTCACCATGGCATGAACAGAAAATGAGAGAAGACAGAAAATAAATGAATAGAAAACCAAGAAATTATTCTCTAAAGAACAAGTAGAAGGAAGTAGTAAAATAAAATAAAAAGCAACAGATATTGTAGCTGGTTCATTTTGGAATAGTTTAAGAACAAATCAAAAGTCCAAAAACTCTTGAGGATATATTATGAATTACCAATTATTTTCTGAATGCAAACAAAAATCAGTCACTTCTGTTTACAGCCCGACTTCTAGTTTTAATAAACTTGGATTTTCCCATTTCCTTCTCAGAAATCACCCAAAACCCACAAGGAGAACCAGAAACAAAATGCAAACTCTGTGCTTCATAAATCTAGAAAATAAATAAAACCCCAAATCAGGACACACAAGAAGGTCTGCACAAAACAGTGAAGGTCAAACAGATGTGTAGGAAGATGTGAAAATAAGATAGTCCTGCAGTTCCACATTCTCAGAAAATGATGGCAAAACCTACCTTTCAAAAAAAAAAAGGTGATTTTAAAACAAACAATCCCTTGATCATGACATCAGGAAAGGGGTGGGGGATTTGGTGATGGAAACTTGTCTACCCCCAGTGAGGCTCTGAGGAGCAGTGGAAGCAGTGCTGAACGACAAATCACAGGGTGCCTGATGGATAGGAAGCACACCATCAGTAAGGCGGGTACAGCAGAGCCTCTCTACCTGCTTACCAGCTCTGCAGGGCTAATTCTATTTTGGGGGGAAAAATGCCAAAAGAAATCACATGCAACAATCTTGAGACATATGGAAAATGCCTACTGCTATGAAATAAAGCCCTGGCCCCTACCTTACATGAACTTCTAGCAAATAACTGATCTTGGGAGAATGTATCTAATGTGAAGAAGAATAAAAATAAAAAAGGACTCAACACATACATTATACAGAAAAATGTAAGAGAAAGAGAAAGCAGGAATAGCAAAAATTAAGGGTAAGAAAACTAAAAAATAAAAATAAAAAAGTTTCTAGGAAACAGATTAAAATGTAATCAAACTTATTGGTGCAATTTTTTTTTAAATTAGAAGGAGCATTAACTGGTATATAAGAGTTCAGGATGGTGAGTCAACAAAAGGAGATGAAACATGAACTGCCAGGATTCAAGAAGAAAAGATAAAACTGTTACAGAAATAAAGGCCAAAAAATATACAGAAAGCAGTATGTCACATATAGCATGGAACCAAAAAAAGCAAAGAATATAAAATGTAAATGAACAAAATAATTAAAAATACATCTAGAAGAAAGATAATGACAAAAATAAATAAAAGATAGACAATCCATACGTAACTGTCATTCAACAATAAAGAGAACTAAAATAATGAGAGCAACAAATACTTAAGGGTAAACATCAAGAAAACTTTCCAGAAAGAAAAGTGTTGAATCTACTGACTGAAAGAGCATATTGTATGCTATCCCCCACAAAAAGACAAAAAATGGTGAAGTTTGAGGTATATCCTAGAAAAATTGATGATTCAAAAGGGAAGAATCCTTTTAACCTGTAGATATTTCCCATCAGTTTTATGAAAACTGTTATGTCACATTAGAAACCTGAATCAAATCATCATCCTGTATATCTTAAATGTACACAAAATTATATATTATATCTCAATAAAGTTGAAAAATAAAATTAATTAAGTAAAAACAAAAACTGTTAGAGGACAAATTTTAGCCAACCAAGAGATGCCTGGAAATACCATAGTAAACTGAGTAGCGATGAGTATTAATTCATTTTATCAGTAAAACCTTAAACAAAAATAGTGAGGGTTATGGGTGAATATAAAAATATTAATATATAGCAATAGCTGGAAGTAAAAAAGAAGAAGAAAGGAATAGGATAAAAGTGTACTGTTTCCTTTATTAATATCACTTAAAGGTAATTGAATGATACCATATACATTTATTACCAGTATAAATATAAATATCACATATTTAGTTTACAAAATACTTTTATATTTTCTTTAGTAAAATGGATGAGTAGGATGCAAAACAATAACTGTATTTAATTTATATTCAGATTCAATTAATATTTGTCAGACTTCCATAATGGCTAGAGACTTTCACATATAAAATTCACCAAATTCCTCTGGAATGAGCATTACTATGCCTATTGTTTAGATCAGTAAACTGATATTTTATATAAGTAAATTAAGCAGGATCAGGCAGCTTATAAGCTACATATGATCCAGTATATAAAGACAAGTCCTCTGGTTGCCAAATCCTGTTTACTTTTTGGTCTTAATATCTTTCAAACCAGTACTGACAGTACATAGCATTCTGGTAAAGAGTACAGAGTTCGGTGGGAATCCCAGCAAGTACCATTTACTTGCTGTATAATCTTGGAAAAGTTCTTTACCCTCTCTGTGCCTTGGTTCCATCATCTGTTCATTTATAAAACGAAGATAATAAAAGAATCAATGTCATGGGTTTGTTGTTGTCATTGCTGCTGCTGCTGCTTTTTTATAATAATTTAGAAAAATTTTGAAAATAGAGTAATGAATTCCTGCCATACAAACCTTGAACTACAGGCATTAACCTAAGGTATTGAGCTAACAAAGTATTTTGCATGGATTTTTATAGAAAAGCAATGCAGGTATTGTATAATTTGGGAAATTATGTAATCATAGTGTATGTACGGTAACTATCTAATTTATGTAATTTCTAAATATTAAAAAAATAACTTCAAGGCAACTACTTTTAATAATTTATATTTTTTCAAAATATTTCTGTTTTTTCCATAGTTATAATCAAATTATATGATATTTTATACATCATAAAATTTTTTCACACTATTCAAAATTCTTAAATACGATTTTAATAGCTGTATAAAAGCTCATTCTATAAATATGTCTGACTATTCTTCTTTTAGTGTAATAAAAAACTTTTCAAAATAAATCTTTTTCTTTATCTGTAATTATTTACATAGAGTTTCAGAAATACAATTACTTGGCCAAAAAAGTTTTTGACATGTATTTGCAAATTGCTATGTGCACAGAATAAAGCTTTGTATATCAAGGGTATTAACTTTTTATCTATTTATGTGCTTTAAATATTTTCCTGTTAGTAGTTTGTTTTTAAAATATATATATATGGTTTATTTTTAAATGTAAATTTTTACACTATTTTTTTTTAATAATTTTCTTAAATACTTTTCATCTGATTTAACACTTCCCCAACTAGATAACTCATATTTTCTTCTCGAATTAAATTTAAACCATAGATCTTAGATTATGTTTAATCCCACGCAAGTTAGTTACATTTTTCTCTAACAGTCTACTTATGCTAATGAAACTAATGATCTAGATCACAAATCAAAGTTGTTAAAATTAGCTTAGGGAATCCTGGGATAGATCAGGTTGAGCACTTACTTGCCTTACAACTGCAAGGTCCAGGGATCAAATGCTGGCCCCAGCCTCTGAAAACCCCTACGTTGAACTGTGGCACAAATGGTAACTGCCAAAGGTTCTTGCCCCCTATGTGAGAGGCTCCAGTTCAATTCCCCTACAGTGCAGCCCCATATCCACCTGTGTGGAATGAAACTATGTCACAACTAATGATGTACAACTCTGGAGACTGCTCTGGGCCCTCCCATCTTCTCTCTTTATCTTTCTCTCTCTCTCTCTCTTCTATCTCGCTCTCTTTCACAGCCACACACACACACACACACACACACACACTTTTTCTCAAACAATAAAATAAATCTTAAAAAAATTAGTTTTGACAATCAAAATTTGCTGTGTCGAGCTCAGCACAAAAAATACTTAAGTGGCTAAGTACAGAGAGCTGCATTCCAAGGTTACTCTAACTCTCTGTTTTCTGATCAACTAAATAATGTCCTCCAAAACTACAAGAGATATGAACTCCTAGGAAAAACAGGAAAAAGCTATGTTGTTTTTCAATTATTAATCTTTAACTTTTGCATATATGAGGTGAGAAAGGGGCTTGTTATTTCTTTAAAAATATGGTAGTTAATTAAGGTTTACTTCTTCAACTGCTTGAAATATCATCCTGATAGAATTCATTGAGTTTAGAAAGCCTCTTCAGGGTTATCTACTCCTGCTATGTCCTGTTATGTAGTGGTTAATGCAGTTAAAATTTTGAGGTTAATGCCTGAACATGCCCAGAAACTTAATAGAAAGGAAAACTCTTGTTTTCAGACTAAGCAACCAAGTCAGCCATTTCATAAACTCTTAAATAAAATTGAGCAATAACTACTGTTGCTATGGTGAACCCACATAACAACAACAAAAAATTAGGTAGATAATAATGCTCAGACTATTGTTCCTATGGAAAAAGCCTTAGTCTAAACCAGTTTTTCTATATTGGTGTGTCCCTTCAAGAAAGAATAGTACAGTGACAAGATAGTTTGCTAATTCTACCATGACTCAATCTCATACCACTTTTCTAGTATGTATATATTTGAAATATGGCTAGTGGTTAGCCATTAGCTCATCAGTAAAATGTTTGTTTTATTGCCCCAAAATACTACATTAAGTGTTAAAGTTAGAAAATCAAGGATATTAAATAATTTTTTGAATTATGCAACAATGCTTGTAAGATTTATATCAAATTACATTTCCAGCAACTGCATCATAATAATTAGCACTTTAGAAACAAAGAGAACATTGTGTACATGTTCTAAAAGAATTGTATTTATAAATACATTTTCAATTGATAACCAAAAACAAAACCCAACTTGAATATGGTTTCAAATTATTTGGGAACCCAATACAGATATTTTATATAAGTTGTATTGCATAAAACAACTTGATTTATATATTAAACAAGTATTTATTGAGCACTCACAATGTGTCAGACCATTAGAATACATGAATATATTAAACAAGTAAAAGCTCCTAGCCATGATCTTTGTGAAGAAGCTGTTCTGTATCTTGACTGTGATCATGGTCACACAAATCAACTCACATGATCCAATTGCATAGAACTAAACACAGACACAGATGAATTCAGGTAAAATTAGTGAATTCTGAATAAGGTGGATAAATTGTATCACTGTCAATTTTCTGGTTGCGATATTATACTACGGTTTTGTAAGATAATACACTGGAAGAAACTGGATGATTTGTATACAAGATCTCTGTATTATTTTTATACAACTTGCATATGAATCCATGCTCATTTGAAAGAAAAAATAATTTAAAAATTCTTTATGTTCAGAGTTTAAATTCTAGTGTCCAGAACAGACAAAAACAAACAAAAAAGCATAGTAAATAAGTATTTTATAGTAGGTTATTAATTATTATAGAAAAAAAATATGGCAGGTGAGGGGAACCAGGAGTATCCTAGATCTATTATGAAGATGATGTTTGAGCAAAGATAGGATATTGTTGTTTGCCTGTGGGGAAAGCATTCAGTGGTGGGAACAGCAAATGCAAAGCCTCTAAGGTAGGAATGAACTTGAGTGTTTAAGGAGCTATGAGAGGCCAGTTGGCTGTAGCAAAGAGAGCAGAGGAAGAGCAGCAGGTGATGGAGTCAAAGAACTGCAAAGCACCAAAGGATGGATAACCTTGGAGGCTACTGTAGGGACTTTGGTTTTTTCTCAGAGTTGAGAAGTCTTTGGAAGTTCTCTCAATAGAGAGGCATATTGGTAAAGGATCACTCTGGCTCCTAGGTTGAAAACTGAGTGGAGGGGAGTAAGAAACAGAGACCTATCAAGAGGCTAATGCAGGCATTCAGAAGAGAGGAAATAATTGCTTCCATAAGAAACAATGAGAACAATGACAATTTACTACTTCTGCGCACTAACTTGCACATTAGTGCCTAAATATGATGATTACAGTTTCCACAAACTCACAACATATTTCCAAAGAGAACTGTATGTTCCTTGATGATGCAGTGCCTAATTTGCTAAATTGAAAATTTTGCTCTTTACATAAAGAGCAAATCAGAAAGATCCTATTTGTAAATGGTGAGTCTTTTCTTTATGAAACACTAAAACACTTAGTAAAAGCTTTGCCATAACTGATTCGGGAGACTTCTGCTACCCTGACTATGCAAAGAAGGCTTGCTAGCTTCATCCCTTTCTCTCCCTGACTGAAGCAAGCTAGGCCAGGACCGCTGGCTGGGTAACTCTGGCTCCCTCTACTGACTCAGTCACCAAGAAACCAGATTCATCAGCCCCATATAATTTGAAAGAAAAATCAAAGGCTTTTTCCCCCTGCTTGCTATGCAAGTGTGTAGTTATCCAAGAAAATCACTCTTAAAGCTTTTGAAGAACACAGATACCTGCGTCTCCTCTTGTTTAGAAACTGAATATTCTTATAAGATGAATATTAGAGATACAGAGCCCATTTTCTACTATACAGCCTATTGTTTATCTCTGTCATTTTACTCTTAGTGCATTACAGGAGCCTTGCTGACTAATTAGGTGGTCCATAAACAACGTACCTTTAAAAATCATTAAACTCTATGAACTTGCTTGCTAAAATAACAGGTGAAATTTTGAAACAATCCAGTCTCTTCAGTATCCAGAAGCAGATGTTCTTTTGAAAACGTGGTTTATCCTGAAGCTCAGCTAGCCAAGTAGAAAAGTTCTAATACAGTTAAATGTGACTGAAGCAGATACAGAAGTGCACTATGTGCCAGAATAAAATAAAAAGCAACATTTTACTTACGAACTCTCAAAAATAATAGAAGGGGAAGCCGGGATGGCTGAGTGGGTTAGGCGCTCACTTTGCAGCGCCGGGGACCAAGGATCGAATCCCGGCCCCGGCCCGTGCGGAACCATGTGCTGAACTGGGAGCTCCCCCAGTTCAGTTCTCTCTCTGTCTCTGGATCTCTCTCTCTCTCTCTCTCTGTTAATAAACAATTAAAAATAAATAAATAGGGAAAGCCGGGACGGCTCAGCGGGTTGAGCGCTCGCTTTGAGGCCCCGAGGACCGAGGATCGAAT
>PVKE010023145.1:0-24923 GCA_004027555.1 Craseonycteris thonglongyai
CAGGTCTTCTATTTCTAATGGCTATCAAGATTATTGATTATGCTGAGGTTAATATGGAGATCTTACACATTATTGAGATTCTTTATATTAGAGCATTTGAGGGATAATAGCATATTTTTCACCAAAAATAATTTTTAATTAGTAATGTGTGATTATATTCACAACCTTTATTTAACCCCTTGTTAGAATTTAGATCAGAAAATAATTTGCTTTCTTGGGAAATGTCATATTTACTGTAATAAAAAAAAACCCAAGCCCTTGAATTTTCTCTCTTAAAAGCCTTGGGGAAGCCGGGATGGCTTAGTGGGTTAAGCGCTCACTTTGCAGCCCTGGGGACCAACGATCGAATCCCGGCCCCAGCCCATGTGGACCCATATGCTTAACTGGGGAGTGCCCCCAGTTCAGTTCTCACCGGGGTGAGACCCCGGCCCAGTTCCTGCCCTGTGCAGCCCCGCACCCACCTGTGGAATGAAACTATGTGGAAAAACCAATGATGTGCAACTATGGAGACTGTTCCGGGTCCTCCCCCTTCTCTCTGTCTCTGTATCTCTCTCTTTCTCTGCCAAAAACAATAAAAATAAATCTTTAAAAAAAAAATAGCCTTGTCTTCTGCATCACTCCAGATTGTTGGAAACCTCCTGTACTATCGCTACATGAACCCAGCTATCGTAGCCCCAGATGGCTTTGATATCATTGACATGACGGCTGGAGGTCAGATCATTTCCGACCAGAGGAGAAACCTGGGATCAGTGGCCAAGGTCCTTCAACATGCAGCCTCCAATAAACTGTTTGAAGGAGAAAATGAGCATCTCTCATCTATGAACAATTATTTATCAGAGACGTATCAGAAGTTCAGGTGAGAGAGCTCATTACTTTTGGAGAAACTTGCAGAGTGGTGGAGAAGAATAATGTGGGTTCTATGCCCCAAGCTGGAGTTGGGGGCCGAGGATGGGAACCTGAGGTGGCTGGATTCATTTCTTCTATGAGTGGGCACTGTGGGCAGAGCTGAGAGCAGGGCAAGGAGGCTGGGCTACTTCTTTCTGCTGCTCCCCATCCCACACCTGGTGCCCCATTACATTGAATCATCCCCATATGTATGATTTCTGCTGTCAACAAAATGAAATGTTCTTGTTAGTATGCTACAGGCTTAAAGAACTTAGAATTAAAAAATCAAAATAGCTGAATTCTGCTTTGTTGAACTTCAGAAGAGGATTGTGTTTTGTTGTTTTTAACAACATGTCCAATCAGGGAAAACTTTTCTTATCTGCATCAAACAATAGTAGGAAACTGAGTATTTGGTTTTGAAAGATTGGGGAAATCCAGCTTTTATGTTCATTGAGGATCATCTGTGTGGGTATGTCCTGTTCTGTTCTCAACCCTCTCCTAAGTTTTCACGTAAGACTTCAGTCTATTGACTTTAAATGTATTTCCAAAGCATATCACTAATCATTCCACGAGGACGTGAGTGAACCTAGCAGGAAGAGTCACTCAGCTTGAAGCTCTGTGAGGAAGGAAGCAGGTTCATCTGGGCATTCATTTTTTTTCCTGTCTGCCATTCATTTAGTTGGTAGGTCATAGAAGTAGAATAACATAAATGTGGCCTCTTTCACTCCTTACTTAGAAAATGATCATTTCTTATTCCTCAGTTTTCCTCTGGATTAGTGATTTATCTACTGGCAAAGATAGTTCATGATTATTAATCTCTATTTGGAAGTTATGGCCTTTTTTGAAAAAAATATTCTCTTACTACAGGAAGTTTTGATTTTTCAAGCTGCTAATTTTAGGTCTTCTCACTGACTAAAAAGTAATATCCGTTTTCCTATAAACACTTATCTGCTACTGCAGCCTCCTTTTACTTCTTTTTTTCCCTCATGCCTATCAACCACCTGTGTTCCCAGCTCTTCTTCATTTGTGAAGAAACAAACCCAAAAGCTTCTCCTCACCTCCTCTTAAATTCATCTTTTTCTCTTTCATTCATTCTTTGTGTACTGCAGCAACTCATGAAAAATTATGGCCAAAACAGTGTACAATACCAATTGTCACGTGAAAACATGCTCTTCCCCCACCCCGACATGGCTGTCTGACATTTAACCGCCCGGCCTTGGGGTGGGAAGGTCATGTCCGGTGTATAAGTCTTAGGTACCCTTAGGCAATATACCAAGGATGATTTGATGCATGTGAAACATTTAGGACTATAGAATATACTCTACCTGTGCAAAGGATCACTCCTAACCATGATCACAGCACACCTGGCTTTCTTGATCTCTGTCTAAATGTGCTATAGCTTAAAATAGCAGACTTTTTACAATCTGGGCATTATACACATTTCCTTAACAATCTTCCCATCAGCCAGCAACTGGTGTTTATAGCAACTAAGAGTAGAGTAGGTTGAACTTGAATTTTTGTCAAATTGGTTAACAGAACCTCTGGTTGTTAAGGTATTAAAGGCCCAGGAGCTTGTGTCATTTAAAGTAGAGAATTTGATTATTTTTTGGATTTTCTCCAGAAAGTCTTGATTCTTAGATTGGGAAACATCAGTTTTGATGTTTTGTGGGGTTTTTTGTTTTAAATTTCAAAGGTTATTTTTAAAATAATATTTGTTAATGACCTGTCCATCATTTGATTATATTGTCACTAACTGGGCCTTTTATTTTTTACTGCTTTTGCCATTCCTTTCTGAGACCTGGGTCTAAAACAAGAAACCTAAATTCAGTTTCCACAGCTAAGAGCCAGCCTAGAAGATGCTCTAATAAGTCCTCCTAAGGTTTGGGGTACAGACCAAAGAACTAGCTTTCATTTAAGTTTTTCTCACTATTTATAAAGCTGTGTAAATCACACATTTGATTCTTTTAAGACTTTTTTTCTTTGTTAGGAAATATTTCAAAGAAGCATGTGATGTCCCTGAGCCAGAAGAAAAGTTTAATATGGATAAATACACAGATGTGGTGACGGTCAGCAAACCAGTCATTTATATTTCAATTGAAGAAATCATCAGCACACATTCAGTAAGTGGGTTGGAGGAGTGTCTTAACAATGGACCCATTGTTTAGACATGTTTCTTGAAAATGCTTAGTCTTTCTACAGGGTTTACTGAAAAGCATGTACTAATATTTATATTCTTAATTCTAAGAAACTTTGGGTTTTTATTTCTTGACTCATGCATTAGTAAAACTCCTTCTCCATAACAAGAAAAGTTTACTTTTTCCATGATCTATTTACAAACAGATAGTGAATATTCAGTTTAAGCCCTGAGCAGGGATAGGCCCTGGTTATTTTCCCCACCCACCAAGGCCACTCTGCCTGAAGTCACATAATCTTTCTCTCTCCCTTTCAGGAATCCTCTCAGCTTTTCCAGTAATTTTCTGGAGAAATGAGAATGTTTTCTCTATTCTAGTGTTTGGACATAAAGAAATAGGAAATAAACAAGCTGCTCAAGGTTAGGGAAGAGAAGACACCCCCACCCAACAGTAGCTGCCTACAAAGAATCAGTTCTATTTTCTGGAAACCCCCATTTATTAGATGCCCGCAGTTTTAGTCCATGCTGCCATAATATCTCCATCAGACTCTTGCAAACATCACCGCCATGAACCATTAAGTGCCTTTTGGGGGCAGGGCAATTTGCTTGTCATTAGAGGCTTAGGTGGCTTTTTAGTCATATAAAAGTAAAAGAAGAGGCTAAGCATTGAGAGGATTTTTGGTTTTGTTTCTGTTTTCTTTTTTTTTTTAAGACCAGTTGGAACTTATTTCCTGAAAAATTTAGGTTCTTAAAGGGTAACCTTTTCAAGAATAGTTTTGGACCTTGCTATTTCCAAGTCAAGTCCTGGAGATGTAATCAAAAATGAACCGCAGACCTTCCAAATCAGAACCTGCATTCTAACCAGATCCCAAGTGATTCAAGTACACATGAAAAGTCAAGAAGCCCTGGTTAAAGATACGCCCAACTTCAGATAATATACGCAACTAGGAGGAAAGCATAACAAATACAGTCTTCTCAAAGGTTCTGCTCCTGTCCCTGCCACTGTCCCCATCAAATGTGATATACTAACTAATGGCAGCACTGACTGCTCAAAATATCAGTGTTTTATTAAACTCTTCTAAGAAACCAAAGCTTGACTACAGGTTTGAAAGAAAGATTGCATTTTCTTTTGATTTCCCTCCTTGACATTGGCAATGAGTTCTCCAGAAGTATTGTGAGTGACCCTAAACAAAGACAGTTCTGAACGGCCACCTGAAGGAGTGAGTTGGCTGATTTAACAAAGAAGCCATACTTCTTTTCTCTAAATATAAATACCCTAAATCACAAAGAGAACATGTCCAGCAGTGCATCGTTTGCAAAACTAACTTCCTTTTTTTAAAGATCTATTTTATTGTTTTTGACAGAGACAGAGAGACAGAGAAAGAGAGAAGGGGGAGGTCCCAGAGCAGTCTCCATAGTTCTGCATCATCAGTTTTCGACATGGTTTCATTCCACACAGGTGGGCAGGAGCTGCGCAGGGCAGGAACTGGGCTGAGGGCCTCCCTCATGGAAAGCTCACCCCAGTTCAGCATGTAGGTCTGCACGGGCCCGGGACGGTAGTTGATTCTCTGTCCCTAGGGCTGCAAAGTGAGTGTTTAACCTGCTGAGCTGTCCTGGCTTCCCTAAAACTAACTTTCTAACAAGCAAGGAGACTCATTGATATTTGAGCAGCAACCCATTTGTCTATTTCTATGGCAGATTATCCATTTCAAAGAAAATGGCCACATGTTGGCTGCTCGTTGGATGAGGGCAATATCCTCATGCAGAAAAAGTGCTGGAAGTTCTCGTTTAGACTGAGTTTCTTTCCCAAGGACAGCAGAGAGAAAATGTTATTGTCTTAATTTGTACTGTTACTCTTTTAAGTAGAAATAGTCTGTTTCTTTTGTTAACAGAAATTGAAAACAGAATTCAATGCTGGGAAACATAGTTTGTGACTAACTTGGAACTCCTTCATGTGTTAGGTTGGAAGCAGATGTAATAACATGGGAGTAGTGTAATTGCAAAGAAAGCCAATCCTGTTTACTGTCTGTCTCAAGTGAGGAGGTGTCCACATGCAGACACAAGCTGGGCAGCAGCATGACGCGCCAAGCTTGTGGCCACATGCCTGCCCCTTGTTCTCTAAGAAATATGTCGAACCTCAACATAAGCTCTTTAAGGAGACATTTTCGGGCAATGTTAGTGTTCTGTAATTATCAGAATCAAGTAGCAGCTGGCCATCACTTTCCAGAGACAGCAGCCAAATCTCTTCAGAGGAAAAGAACATACATATAACCATCTTGCTTATTGTAGCCTATACACTATCCTTCCAGATTTCACTATATCCTTTATATCACCTCTATTATTTATATAATCTTTCTTTACATCAGCTCACCTTTAAAAAAAAAAAAAAGCGTATATCTTTGCTTTAAAACAAAATATCTCTGACCGTAGTGAAAAAACTAGCATGTCTTGCAATAAACAGAAACTTTAAAAGTAAGTATGCTGAAAACTGAGTAGTTGATGTAGTTGCTTCCTTGAAGCTGTGTATCTTGAGGCCTCCTCTCCCTTTCTTTAAAATCCAATTAGCAAATGTTAGAGAATGTTTAGGGAAACTCAGCATTAAACTGATGCTCTCCCCACCAATCTTAAAGCTTAAAAGGGAATAGAAAAGGAAGTGATGAAGACAGTGTGGTACTGGCGTAAGGATAGACATACCAATCAAGGAGATAGAACTGAGAGTCTAGCAATAAACCTCCATATTCATGGTCAGTTCTCTTTCAACAAGAGGCTGAAACAGCTCAATGGGAAAATAAGTCTTTTCAAAAAATGATGCTGAGACAATTGGAAATCCTCATGCCAAGAATGAAGTTTAACCCCTTCCTTCAATCCTACAAAAAAACTGAACTCAACATGGATCAGAGACCTAAATGGAAGAACTAAAAGTATAAAACTCTTAGAAGAAAATGTAGATCTTTGTGACCTTGGATTAGGCAAATGTTTCTTAGCTATGACACCAAATGCACAAGCAGCAAAAGAAAAAAATAGTAGATACTTTAGACCTCATCTAAATTAAAAATTTAAAAACAGTGCCATCAAGAAATCAAAAAGACAACCAAGGGAATGAGATAAAATAATTGCAAATAATATATCTGATAAAGGACTTGTATCTAGAATATACAAAGAAAAGTTACAATTCACAATAACAAATAATTTAACATAAAAATGGACGACTGTGCATCAGCAAACACAGTCAATGGAGTAAAAAGGCAACCTACAGAATGGGAGAAAATACTTTCAAATCATATATATGACAAGTGGTGAATATCCATAATGAATATATATATCTGTCCTTGCTACTCAACAACAATACCAACAACAACAAAAAAAACGGTGAAAAATGAGGGAAGCCGGGATGGCTCAGCAGGTTGAGCACTCACTTTCCATCCCCAGGGACCGAGGATCATATTCCGGTCCCGGCTCGTGCAGACCATGCTGAACTGGGGTGTTCTTCCCATGTGGGAAGCCCCCAGTTCAGTTCTTGCCCCACCCCCCACCCCCCACCCCAGTTCGGCCCCTGGCTCCAGGGAGCATGCCTCCCATGCAGGAGGCCCCCAGCCCAGTTCCACCCTGCACGGCCCCCTCCCACCTGTGTGGAACAAAGTCATGTTGAACAACAGGTTGAGCACTTGCCTTGCAACCATGAAGTCCGGAGATCAAATGCCACGGCCCATGCAAACCCATATGCTGAACTGCAGCACAACTGGTAACCACCAGGATAGTGGTAAAGGTTCTCACCTCCCATGTGCAAGGCCCCCAATTCAGTTCCCGATCCGCGTGGCCCCACATCCACCTGTGCGGAATGCAACTATGTCATAACTAATGATGTAATTTACAACTATGGTGACTGCTCTGGGCCCTCTTCCCTTCTCTTTTTCTCACCTCAAACATAAAATAAATCTTTAGAAATAATAATAAAGTGAGTCTTTAAAGAAAATAGTTACAAAAAGACAAATACTGTGTAATACCAATTACCTAAGGTACCTAGAGTAGTCAAATGCAGAGAGGAAAAAAAGAAATAGAATGGTAGAATAGGGAGTTGTTGTTTAATGTATAATGAGTTTCAGTTTTGCAAGATGAGTTATGGACATTGATTGCACAATATGAATGTACTTGGCTTTACCTTAAAAGTAGTTAAGATGGTAGATTTTATGTGTATTTTACTACAATTTTAAAACCAAAGATTTTTAATGAATAAATGATCTGAATAGAGATTTCTCTAGAGAAGGTAAACAGACATACCTTGTATCATTGCACTTTGGTGCACTTTACAGATGTTGCATTTCTTTACAAATTGGAGGCAAGATCCTCCTCCAGCAAAAAAAAAAAAAGATTGCAACTCACTTTATTGCGATACTCTCTTTATTGTGGTAGACTGGAACCAAACCCAAATATCTTCAAGGTCTACCTGTACAAATGACCAATAAGTACATGAAAAAGATGCTCAATGTCATTAGTCATCAGAGAATGCAAATCAAAACCACAGTGAGATATCAACTTCACACCCTCTGGAATGGCTAGTATCAAGTAGTCAGGTAATAACAAATGTTGGCAAGGATGTGGAATAACTGCAACTCTCATATACTGCTGGTGAAAATATAAAGTGGTATAGCCACTTTGGAAATCAGCTTGGCAATTCCTAAAATGTTAAAAATGGAGCTACTCTATGGCACAGCAGTTTCACTCCTGATGTGGACTCAGGAAAAACGAAAACATATGTTCTTGCAAAAACTTGTATGAGTAGTCAATAGCATCATTATTTCTAATAGCCAAAGAGTGGAAACAAATGACCATCAACAAATGAATAAATACTAAAGTGTGATATCTCCATATAATGGAGTGCTATTTGGCATTAAAGAGAAATGAAGTACTGATTCATGCTACAACATGGATGAACATTGAAATCATTGTGCTCATTGAAAAAAGCCCATACAAAAGGCCGCAAGATGTATGATTCCATTTATATGAAGCATCCAGAACAGCTAAGTCTACAGAGGCAGAAAGTAGATACAGTATATTGGTTTCAGGGACTGGGAGGAATGGGTGATGGGGAGTGACTGCTAATGGGAACAGTTTCTTTTAGAGTGATGAAAATGTTCTGAAATTAGATAGTGGTGATGGTTACACAATTCTTTGAATATACTAAAAGTCACATCATGCATTTAAATTACTGGATTTGATGGTATGTTAATTACATCCAAATAAAGCTTATGAGAAAAGATTGAAAATGGAAAAGATTGATCATCGTGATTCAGAGTTTTACTCAAAACAACTAAAATTAAATTTCTTATCACAGCGGTACCAGTTTCATACTTTGGAAACATTGTTTTAATTGTAAATGAAAACAAAATACATGTGTTGTCCTTTACAGTTTTACCCTCCAATGCTGCTGTTGCTCCAGAGTTAACGTTTTCTCTAAGACAAGCTTGTCCAACCTGCAGGCCACATATGGTCCAGGATGGCTCTGAATGTGGTCCAAAACAAATTCGTAAACTTTGTTAAAACATTATAAGATTTTTTTCCAATATTTTTTTTAGCTCATTAGCTATTATTCATGTTAGGATTTTATGTGTGGCCCAAGACAGTTCTCCTTCCAATGTGGCCCAGGGAAGCCAAAAGATTGGGCAGCCCTGCTCTCAGATGTGGTAAAACATTCAGCAGTGTTACTCACCTTTGGTCCTTTCGGAGGGATGGTGTAAGGGGGAACCAACTGGTACATCTAGATCTTAGGCCAAGTAACTAACCATCTAGGCATTTCTGCCATCCCTACTCATCAAAGATCTTTAGTGCCAGACAAATTAAAATAGCTAAATGTGATTTTTTTTAATATCTGTAGTGTTTGATTAATGCATATTTTTTTCTCTGAAGAGATATATAAATGGCCTTCCAGTTGTCTACCAGTGTTAACCAAGAGACTTCTGACTCCATTTAGACCCTTTCCCCCAACTTTATTTTTTTTCTATAAAGGTAGATTGGAATACAGGGTTTAGGTAGAAGGATGCCTCACAGCAGATTTTGCTGAAAGAGAGTTATGAACACCTTTCACAAAGCTACAATTGCTTGATGAAGAGTAAGCACTTCCCTCTAAGATAAAATAAAAACTGTATCTCTCTGCAGTCTCTAATTTTAATAAATGTCAGGTTTGTACTTAAGACTCAAATGCTGTGAAGGGAACCATGTAAATAGGGTGGCAGGTGAGAATTTGCTTTATCTTTTTGTGTTGCCTTCTGTACAAAGCTCCTGTTGGAACACCAGGATGCCATTGCACCTGATAAACATGACTTACTGAATGAACTGTTGGAGTTGCTGGGAGAGGTACCTGATGTAGAATCTTTTCTTGGTAAGAGCTTGTTCCTTCTACTTACTCTCTGGCATGTATTTAGGAGTTCGGTTGGTTGGTTGGTTGGTTGGGTGGGTGGTTGGTTTGATTGGTTGGTTTTTCCTACCCCAGATCAAAATATTTTTGGAATTTAATACCTAAGTTTGTTTAAAGAATAATTAAGTACTCTAGCTGCTTCCTACATTAAAGTGTCCTAGGTTGTAAAACAATTTATATTCTTGAAGGTAAGCTCTAGATACATGAAAAAAAGATTTGTCAACCTATATCATAAAGAAAGAAAAGAGCCAAACTTATTGGGAATTTCTTGCTATATTCTCTAAAGATTTTAACAGTTCTCTGTTTTAGTAATTTTTCTTATTTTGAATATCTATGTCCCATGTTATTTTAATGTGTAAATCAAAGATTTTTAAAAGTCACTTTAAGGATATTGGAATATGTTTTTTTATGAAGGCCATGATCTCCTGTCCAAATACTGAGCCTTTCTTTCCCACAGACCCTTTATCTTTCATTGTACCTGTGAATTGGGAAAATAACAATGTTTTGTTTTGTTTTTCTACAGGGGAAGGAGCCATTGACCCCAATGACCCTAACAAGGCAAATACACTAAGTCAGCTCTCAAAGACTGAGATTTCCCTTTCCTTGACAAGCAAGTACGACTTAGGGGATGGTGAAGCTATAGATGGCCAAAGCCTCATGATAAAGTAAGTATGGGGTTTAAATGGCACATGTCTCCAATTATGCATCTTAAACCATGCAAGTCAAATAAGACCAAATCCCTAAATAATTCATTTTAAAATATCTAAATATTGAAACACATCATGGTTATAAAACAAACATCTAACTACACAAAGGATAATAGGCTCTTTTTAATTTAAGAGGAAGTAATTATTATAATAGTTTATAAAGTCTGTCTTGTTTTTTAGTTTTCCTTTTTGTAATATGATTTCTTTCCTTTAAGAAATAATTAACTAAGCCTTTGAAAGTCCTTAGGTATCTCAAAGAAAATATCTGTTTCAGTGTGCTCAAAAGATCAGTGAGGTAATACGTTGAACCAAATTTTATCAGTGGTATAAAATGTTCATGTAAAAGGCACACACATGATAAGACATAATGCTATCATCTGATTTATTAGCCTTCTTGCCTATTAAACTGAACCTGGATATGCTTGTTGGCTTGGATTTTTATTTATCCTGCCCCCAAATATTTTAAATGAAACATTCACCTTTTCAATGAATATTTTTCCATCAAAGCCTCCTGGGATATTCCATTCCAGTTTTTTACACACAGTAAGAAAGAATGAGATCCATGATTGTACCATAAATTAAAACACCATAAGCTGGGGAAGCCGGGATGGCTCAGTAGGTTAAGCATTTGCTTTGCAGCCCCGGACGAAAGATTGGATTCTGGCCCTGGCTCATGCAGACCCATATGCTGAACTGGGGTGTGCTTCCCATGCAGGAGGTCCCCAGTTCGGTTCTCACCCCCCAGTTCAGCCCCTGGCTTGAGGGGGTGTGCCTCCCATGTGGGAGGCCCCCAGTTTGGTTCTTGCCCCCCAGTTTGGCCCCTGGCTCGAGGGGGCATGCCTCCCATGCAGAAAGCCCCTGACTCAGTTCCTGCCCTACGAGGTCCCCACCTACTAGTGTGGAACAAAACCATGTCAAAAACTGATAATGTACAACTATGGAGACTGCTCTGGACCCTCCTCCTGTCTCTGTCTCTCTCTGTTTCTCTCTGTCTCTGTAAAAAACAATAAAATAAATCTTAAAAGAAAATAAGACACCATAAGCCAGTAACACTTGCTCACCAAGCAATACAGTTGTTAAGAGTTTATATAAATAAAAGGAAGTATCTTAGCACACTAGAACAGTTGTGTGTTGGGATGAGGTAGAAAATGGAAGTGGGAAATAGAGACAAAAGGGAATAAATGTATATTTAAATGGTATTTCACCCATCATTTCCAAGCTATGCATCCTGCGGTCCTGCGTTCTGAGGTTATTTTCATTTGTGACAAGAGCTTTCTGTGCTGCCACTGACATGCTTCAGACAACACTCATTTCCAGTTGATTTTCTTTTTCCAGATATTCAATTCTGAAATGGCCAAAAAAACTTGCTGTGTTGTGCTATGTTGTGATGTGTGCTGCTTCCACTAGGCTTATTTACTTTGTCCTCAGATTATCTAAGGCTCCATTCGTTCATGTAACAAGTATTTGAGTACCTACTCTGTGTCCACGGCACTGGGCTTAACGCTGGGGCAACAGCAGTGAACAAGCCAGTAGTGGTCACTGCTTTCCAGTGGTCTTAAGTGTGACAGTGGAGAGCATTGCCCAACAGCAGGACAGAGGATAAGGTACAGGACCTGTAACAACCTTGGCCTCATGAGGGGTGAGGACATTTTTTTTCAGACCACTGATTACCAAGTCAGATTGAATTTGGGAAGCGCGAACACAGGTCGGGGCAACAGCAAAACTGTGCTGTCTACTCCCTGTTTCCTCTGAGCGAGTGCCAAGTATAAAACTAACTGGAAACACAGCTTGTGTGGTTCCGCCATGCAATTAAATTAGGTCAAGTATCCTATGATCTCATAAGCTTTGTCCTTGGGAGTCATGGAAAGAAAAGTTTCCATAATTGTTTTTGTCTGTTATTTGAGCATCATTTTCTAAATGTCATCAACTCAGATGTCTGCACTAATGAATGGAAGTAACAATTTGGGTAGTCTAAAATATCAAATAATCTGAATATCACATATACTTAGGCTTATTTCTGAATATGAGTCTCTATGGTTCCCCAGATTTTTGGAAATTACATTTTTAAAGCAAAGCCATAGAAGTCAGGCACAATGGGCAGTGATGCGTCCGGAAACCTGGGCATTGTCCTCCTTGCGCCAGCCCTTGTATAACTCCCTCCAGCTCCCCGCTGTATGCTGGAAACAAATAGTCTACCCCTTTCATCTCTACCCCATACTGAGTAGAGCCAGCCAGTGATTCTGTTATTGTTTTGTTTTGTTTTTACTGTGGTAAAATACACATAACATAAAATTTACCTTTTAAAATTTACCATTTTAACCTTTTAAAGTATACAATTCAGTGGCATTTAATGCATGCAAGAATGTTGTACAACCATCACTACTATCTAGTTCTAGAACATTTTCTCACCCCAAAGGTAAACCCCATATCCATTAAGCAGTCACTCCCCAATATTTTGGGGGTATCTTTCCAGGCCCTGCTCCCCAGTGCCTGGTAGCACCTAATCTGCTTTCTGTCTCTATTGCTTTGCCTATTCTGGAAATTCCATATAAATTGAATTTCGTATATGATATATGGCCTTTTGTGTCTAGCTTCTTTTACTCAGCATAATATTTTTGGCTGTATAGTATTCCATTGTATGGGTATACCACATTTGCATGGTCATTTGGGTTGTTTCCATGGTTTGATTGATGTGAATAGTACTGCTAGCCTATGAACATTGGTGTACAAGTTTTTATATTTTTATTTATTTATTTTTATTTTTGACAGAGAGAGAGAGAGAGAGAGAGAGAGAAAGATACAGAGACAGAGACAGAGAGAGAACTGAACTGGGGGAGCTCCCAGTTCAGCATATGGGTCTGCACGGGCCGGGGCCGGGGTTCGATCCTCGGTCCCCAGTGCTGCAAAGTGAGCACTTAACCCACTGAGCCATCCCGGCTTCCCCAACAAGTTTTTATTTGAACACCTGTTTCTAGTTCTTTTGGGCATATACCTAGGAGTAAAATTGTTGGGTCATATGGTAGTTCTATATATACTTAGCGTTTTTGAAGAACTGTCAAACTTTTTTCCACAGTGGAAGCCCTACTTTACATTTTCACCCACAAAGTATGAGAATTTCAATTTTTTCACATCTTCACCAACATTTGGTTTCTTTTTTAGTAGCCATCTTAGTAGGTATAAAAAGTAGTATCTCTTTGTGGTTTTTGACTTGCATTACCCTAATGATTAATACTGTTGAACATGTCAGCCATTAGTGTATCTTCCTTATACAAAGGTTAATTCAAGTCCTTTGCCCTTTTTTTAATTGGGTTGTTTGTCTTGTTGTAAGAGTTCTTTATAGGTATATTCTGGCTAGCTAAACTCTATCAGATATGTGATTTGCAAATATATTTACCCCTCCTATGGGTCATCTTTTTATAATATTGTCTTGGTAATATTGTCTTCTGTACAAAAGTTTTTTAACCTAGTGAAGTCCAGTTTATCTATTTTTCATTGTTGCTTATTTATGCCTTTGGTGTAATATATAAGAATTCATTGCCAATTCAAGGTCATGAAGATTTACTCCTATGTTTTCTTCTAAGAGTTCTATAGTTTTAGCTTTTATGTTCAGATCTATGATCTTTTGAGCTGATTTTTGTGTATGGTGTAAAGTAGGGATCCAATTTCATCCTCTTTTGCATGTGGATGTCCAGTTTTCCCACCACAGTTTCTTATTTATTTGTTTGTTTGTTTGTTTGTTTTTTGAACTGAACTGGAGGCCTCACCGCATTCGCGAAGCACACCCCAGTTCAGCATATGGGTCCACACAGGCCGGGGCCAGGATTCGATCCTCGATCCCCAGGGCTTCAAAGCGAGCGCTTAACCCTCTGAGCCATCCGGCTTCCCCACACAGTTTCTTAAAGAGACTCTTTTTTTCCTCCATTGAATAGTCTAGGCACCCTTGTCAAAAGCCAATTGACCATACATGCATGACTTTCTAGACTCTCAATTCTATTCCATTGGTCTCTATATCCATCCTTATGTTAGTATCATATTGCAGAAATCACTGTAGCTGTGTAGTAAGTTTTGAAATTGGGAAGTTGAGTCTCCAGCTTGTTCTTTTTTAATATTCCTATGGGTACTTGGGATTCCTTGCAATTCCATGCAAATTGTAGGAAGAACTTTTCCATTTGTCCAAAAAAGGCTGTTGGTCCAGTATCTGATAATTCACTGCTGTAGAAACCCCTGAGGTCTGGAAAGCCTTCCTTTGGGCCCACTTCGAGGTCTGGCTATTGACAGAGCCCTTCACTGAGCAGCCAAGTGATCAATGTAAGTAACAACTGGAAATGAGTTACCAAGTAGTCTTCCCTGACAGTGGAATTTGGGTATTTCCCAACAGATTCAGTAGAGTTCACTCCAGATGTTAGGCAACCCTTACTTCCAAATGCGTTATACTTTAAATACATATTTTTAAATCTTGCTACTAACATAATTATAAAATATGTCATTAACAAGGCGCTTAGAGACCATTTAGTCTGTCTTTATCTTTGAGGTGAGGAAATTAAAAGAAGCCAAGTAGCTAGTCTCTGACATGCTTTGAATTCATGTCATTTACCGTTGATATTCCATTAATATATACTTGAAATACTGATTTATAATGACCTTTTTCCAAGCTAATAAACCAAATTCCTAACTCAAACCCTTCATTAGAGAACCAAATTTAACTAAATTCAAACAGTGCCTTTCATAAGTTACTATGAAGTAGATAATCATGGAATGCATAGTAATTGGGACATGAAAATATTTGACTTTTTTCTATTAAAGAACTGTGGGGGTTTTTTTTGTAAAACAGGTTGTGTTTTCACTCAGAAATACCCTCTATGATTAACTACAAAATCACTAGTTCTCCAGTGATAAGTAACTCATCTTCACTGGGGTCCCTAAAGAAGCAGAATTTGAGGCATTGTTAATCCTTGTGCTTGTAAATTTATTTCATGCTAGCTTCATAATTCTTACTCATTAGATGAATGTGAAGGTGATAATGATAGCAAATACCTAAAGCTTACCATGTGCCAGGGACTGTCCTTTAGATATAGATAATAACACTTGATACAGTAACATGTATGTCATCTACTAATCTCAGCAACTCCAAAAGGTAGAGCTTATTATTACCTATATTTTACATATGAGGAACTAGGCACAGAACAGACAAAAACCCTTTTCTGGGTAGTATAGCTAATAAGTGGGGCATAGATCCAAACTCAGAGGATCTAAAATCTTCCCTGTCCTACACTCTTTTTTTTAAGTTTTATTTATTTATTAATTTTTTAACAGAGAGAGAGATACAGAGACAGAGAGAGAACTGAACTGGGGGAACTCCCCAGTTCAGCATATGGTTCCGCACGGGCCGGGGCCGGGATCCAATCCTCGGTCCCCCACGCTGCAAAGTGAGCACTTAACCCACTGAGCGATCCCAGCTTCCCCTCTGTCCTACACTCTTAATCACAACATTTTGCAGCTCATAGAGAGCAAGGCCATTGCTCTTTGTACAGTCTTGGGAATCTTAGAATAAATAATGAGAACGATAGTAGAGCAGTTTTTTCATAACCGATGCTGGGGCATTTTCCCGGGCAAAGGGAAGGAATGGCTGACAGATGTTTGGGACATTGAGGCACATATTGAACAGGAAGAAACTTTTTATTTCTGTGTCTCTTCTGTATGGCTGTGGAATAGGGAGCTTCATTCAGTGTGGATGGTGGCTATTTTGCCAATACTACCAAACATGGTGATATTAAAAAAACAAGCAAAAACCTGCGTGAATTGACTCTGGGTGGTGAACACAGAATGCAACATACACTTGAAACCTATATGATTTTACTAGCCATTGTTACCCCAATAAATTCAGTAAAGAAAAAATAAAAAGCCTAGTAGAGGAGTCCTTGGAAGACCTGGAGTTTAGCCTCAATTTGTCACTTATTAGCCATAGGACTCAGAGAAAGTCACATAACCATCAGTCTTTTCATCCATGAAATGGAGAAGAGGGGAGAGGAAAAGCTGGGAGGAAGGGCTATGATGAACAAATGAAGTCATCATACATTACCACCTTACAAATTAGGAAGAACTGTATAATTGTAAGTCTCATTATAACATGATTCAACTTAAAATATGTGATTCTTATGGCCTTTATTAAGCTTGTTTTTCTATAACAGTATGTGTGCTTAAGCAGAAGGCGGTATTTGTGGTTTCTAATTATACTTAGCTGCCTGAGTATTTAAGTTGTCATCTGTTAAACATTTTTTCCTATCACATGATTCAATTTAAGCATCCATCATCTCAACTGACGATTTCCTTGCTTTTGGTCCAAACTAGTATGAAAACTAAATGGCTAAATGTGATATTTGAGGTAGAATGATCAAAAATATATAATCATGTTATTAGAATTTTAAACAACTGGAAATATTTCTTAGCTCCCACAAACACAAATTTCTTTTCTACCTTGGGTACATACACTGTAAGGCAGTTGACAGTGAGGGAGGCTCGGAGTGATGCTGGTCAGAGTGCAGTCACAGATGTCATATGAGTGGAGTGGCCAAACCTAAGGGGCCCATCAGTTTACAAGCGCCATGTGTTCTCATTTACCAACAGTGGAATTTGAGCACAACTATGATGAATAAACTCCCTGGTGTGTTTCTTTCTTTCTTTTGTTTTTTTTTCTTAATTTTTCCCCAAAGGTAGACACTTCCATTCAGATAGGGCAGCAGACTCCTTGTTTTTATCAGCCTACCTTACATATTATAGAAAATAGAGTGTAATAATTGAGTAACCACTGAACCTCTTCAGTCTTAATGTACAAATCTTCCTGTTCAAATAAAAGATTGGAGTGTCTCCCAAAGGTCCCCCTAGTGCTGAAGTCCTGTTACTAATCAGGTCCACTGAATTGACATCACTGGAAGACAGGCCTCTCAGGAGTGAGCTTCCTGTTTAAGAAGGGAATGTTCCAATGCTGCACTCGCCAAAAGAAATTTAATGTGAGCCACACAAGTAATTTGAAATTTTCTAGAACCCCCATTTAAAAAAACAAAACAAAAATACAAGTACGATTAATTATATTTTATTTAATCCAATATATCCCAAGTGTTAACATTTCAATATGTAATTAGTATAAAAGTTATTAGATATTATACATTCTTTATTCATAGTAAGCTTTCAGAATCCAGGGTGGGTTTCACACTTACAGCACATGTCAGTTTGGACTAGCCATGGGTGCTCAATTGTCACCGATGGCCAGAGGCTGCCATTTTGGACAACATAGCTTTCGTGACCCTGTGAGTACTTGTCACATATCAAACCCTAATGAAAGGCTTTACATACATCTTTTTATTCAGTCCATGCATCAATCCTCAGAGATGCCCATTATATAAATGAAATAAAGTAAAAGGAAAACCTACATGGATCATTTGATTTATATAAGTCCCAAGCAACAGGAGCCCCAGTTGGATCTCAGATGTGTCTGATCCCAATGTTCTTAACCACTAGGCATACTGCAGGGGGTGGTAGTGGGTTCCCTGTCAGGAAACTGGGTGGTTACTGATTTGTCAGGTATCTGGAGTAGGACTTTGGCAATGGATTCCATAGGCCTGACATTATGCAAAAGTCCCAGGGAAAAGACTATATATCCTCCAGCAACTCCTAAACAAATAAACATTCTTTGTCCCTGGCAGAGCACGCTTTAGCAACCCCAGTCATTTTGGTCATCAGATAGCTTCTCTAAAGAGATGAGCTGGGAGTTTCTTGGAAGCATATGTCATAAGTAGTTCCTAGAACATTGTTTCTAATAGGAAACAGTCACTGTGTTTACATTTTAAATTTTAAAAATCATCTAAAGCTTTTATTTTTAACTTGGTGTTTCTGTTTAAATACATTTATAATGGTGATTGAAGGAATGGTTTGTGTGGGGAGGAAGCGCTACTTGGCTCTCTAAGCCACAGCTGCCTTAGGAACAGTGCCATCTCCCACATGGCTATAATTAGCTGGGTGCCCACCTTTGACTTTTGGCAGGGTGTTTATCTGTGCATTCCCAGACAGCCCATAAATCCCCAGCAGTGAAGGGTCATGGGCCAGAGGAAATAATTGTGATCATTCTTCTCATACAGACCTGCAATAAATAAGAAATGAGAAAAATGTTTGCAGATGATTTATTGGATTTTATCCTATTTTCAAAAATAATATTTTTGAAATTAACTTTTGAGGGTTTCCTCTGTCATTGGGAGCAATATTTTGTTTTCAGTTTCCAAATTTCATGCTGTGTGAACATTTCCTGCTGTTACGGAGGAAGAAATTCATCATCCAGTGATACCCTGTAATGCCTTTGAAAGAACGGAGGTTAAATGCAACAACAGAACTGCAATAAAAGTGAAACTGCAGACAGTGTGAATAGACATGTTTATAACTTTAGGCAACTTCTGTTTCCTTTTTTTGGAAGGAAAGCCATTCAATAATACTGTTTCTACTTATGTAACAGTGAGCAAACTTAACCATTTATTTTTTATGTTAAAATATTTTTAAATAATTATAAAACCTGATCTTTAAGAAGGGGTAGCTGATTACCATCAAGGACACATATGGAAAAATACATGGGTTTAGCCTTCCAGAGGCATTTTTCAGCTCAGAACTTTTTACGATGTGCTGCCCTTCTGTTCTCTCCCACCTGAAGACAGGGACCCAAGCCAGTCTGTTAGTTCCTCCACCACAGCTGAAATTCTTAGACACCCATTCTTCTAGCTGCTGTGTCAGCCAGCAGCCAAAGCCTCTGCAGTTTACATGGGAAGTCCTACTTGCACTGTCCTTCAAACTGTTTCAGAACTTTCTCAGAGCAGGAAAGCTAACAGTTGGTCTTCTAGATGCTAAAGTCTTACAATGTGTTAAACAGGCTCAGAAGTTTAAATGTTGTTAAAGTCAGGAAAGGGATATTAAATATTTTTGTACCCTCTACACTAGCAAGCCAAATCAGCAGTAACTGTCCCTCCTGCTCACCAAAAAGTAGTCTGGATCTAAAAAGAAGAAAAAGTATTTAGATAGGGAACCTTATGGCATACTTGTGCTATGTTACTGACAGTAACATCCTACTGCGTCCAGCATATAAAACCCAGACTTCATTTTAAGGGATGATCTTTGGAGCTTCATTTTTGTATGTGCTGTGCACTCCCTCAGAAGAAGCAGGTTGTTGTACATCAGGACTGCTGTCTGAAAGCCTCTTCTTTCTCTGTTTTGTAAGGACCAAAATGCTGATCATCGATGTGATCCGGAACCAACCAGGGAACACATTGACAGAAATCTTAGAAACGCCAGCAACTACACAACAGGTAATTGACCCTTGAACGTAAAATAGTAAGTACCACAGACATGAGTTGACTTTATTAATCTTCATGCCAAATGTTTGCTGTTATCTCAGAGAAACTGTATCTCACATGATTTGGAAGTTAGGGATTTTATCTATTTCTCTAGCCAATTGAGTTCAGCTATATATAAAATCCATGGATTATCAATGAGAATGAAATAGAGAATGAGGCACCAAACTTATACTGAACATAATTTTGTCCTAGACTAGGAAGATAGGTAGTTCTGGGTCTTTCCAAGCTTCTTCATGTTCGTCATAAACTTTATCAGTCAGTTAAGACAGCAGTTCCTAACTTTTTTGGCACCAGGGACTGATTTTGTGGAAGACGATTTTTCCATAGACCAAGGGGATGGGGGTACTTTCAGGATGATTTAATCATGTTACATTTATTGTGTACTTTATTTTTATTATTATTACATTGTAATAATGTTAATCTGTATTTGCAGCCACTCCCCAGCACTAGCATCACCACCTCAGCTCCACCGCAGAGCATCAGGCATTAGATTCTTGTAAGGAGCACGCAACCTAGAGCCCTCATATGTGCTATTCACAATAGGGATTGTGCTCCTGTGAGAATCTAATGCTGCCACGGATCTGACAGGAGGCGAAGCTCAGGTGGTATCACACGAGTGATGGGGAGCGGCTGTCAGTACAGATGAAGCTTTTCTCCCTGGCTCACTGCTCACCTCCTGCTGTGTGGCCTGGTTCCTAACAGGCCACAGAACAGGTTGGGGACCCCTAACTTAAGAGGAGTCCTAGTCAACAGGATGTAGAAAAATGCGTTTCATGTTTTACATATTTCTTAACCTGAAGACATAAAGAAGTGCCTCCCATTCAAACTGTTTTCTAAATGCTTCAGAAGTGAGACTTCTGAGTCTGTTGAGTCAGAGCACCATTATCCTGGTGTAAGTAACTAAAGTTTCATAATATTCTTGCATTAAACTTTCTATCAACATCTTTTAAAAGGTATCATTGTTCAGTTCATTCTGAATTAATTTCAGTGTTATTGCTTTAGTATTAATAATTGCCACTTCCTAAACAAAGGTTAACAATATTATCTAACCAGTTACTTCTTAGCAGAGCCACACATAATTTTCCTGAATCATTCTTAATTTAAGTGGTTGCCAAGAAATCATTCTGTTACAGTTTTCAATTAAAAAAAAAAAATGTATATATGAAACAAGGTATCTGATGTTTGTTAATGTGTGAATATTTTTTTAAACAATGTGGGTAGAATCTCCTACTAATTTAGTATCAGAATTTTAGTCCTTTCTGACATTTCATTTTTCTCCAAATGTGGTATAGACGCTAAAAACACAGACGTAAGAGATCAAGCATAGCTCTGTACCTCCTAGTTATGTAATGCCATGTGCTTAGAAATATTTCTGTGCCTTTTTCCTCAACTGAAAAGTGGGAATAATAATAATAATAATAATAATAATAATAATAATAGTACCCAGTTTACACACAGAAATAAATGAGTTAAAACATGTTAAGAGGGTAGAATAATATCTGCCACATGTTAAACGCTCAATAACACTGACTGCTGCTGCTAGTATCATTGTGTACTGCTGACCAGGTAAACTGTTCTATGTCCATAATATTGACCTGTCCATATTGTGTGTCTGATAATAACATTTGCACCCTTGGATTTTGTCTATGTGTCAATCAGTTGTCTAGTACAATGAAATGGGAAAATTACCAATCTCTTCTTTTTTTTCTTTTTTTTTTTAATTGTTTTTGACAGAGAGAGAATGGGGAGGGCCCAGAACAGTCTCCATAGTAGCACATCATTTGTTTTTCCACATAGTTTCATTCCACAGGTGGGAGCGGGGCTGCACAGGGCAGGAACTGGGCCGGGTTCTCACCCCAGTGAGAACTGAACTGGGTGCACTCCCCAGTTCAGCACATGGGTCCACACGGGCCGGGGCCGGGGCCGGGATTCGATCCTCGGTCCCCGGGGTTGCAAAGTGAGCTCTCAACCCACTGAGCCATCCCGGCTTTCCCAATCTCTTTTTATTACTGTTTTGTGGGGTTTTTTTGTACAAACTACCCAAATTGTATTCATTCATTTACTCTTCATTTATTTGGGCAGTTATTACCTGCTAGAATACTCTTATTCCCTTTGGTTCAAAGAAACTCTGCAGGTTTTTCAGAGATGGTAGTTTGAGAATGATTATTTTTATCAGAACAAAGGTCTCTGACTACATTCTTGGCTTATGGATCTCCATAAACATGGCTGATATGTGAGATTTTGGGGGGTTCTGGATGTTTGGGTTTATCATAGCCAGGTTTTAATGGATGATCCAGTTTTAGTTTCCTCAATGAGACTATCCAGGAATTGAAATCTTTTCATCCAGGGAATTACAAAATATTATTTATCCATTGTACTATGTGTGTTTCTAAGGTGATTTGTCACCTTGGCATTAAAGTAGCTATTAGAATTTTGCCCAAATTAGGCCTTCCATCACTCCTATGTTTGTCAAAAATATGACATAATTCCTTACCAAAGACCAACTTCAAAAACCCATGAAGAACACATTCTGGTCTTTGGGTTTGGTTTAAGGACTTCTTTCCTTTTGACATTAACTTGCCTTGTGCAGGTTCTGAACCTGTGAGATTATGGGATCAGAGAAAAAGCAACATGTGATATTCTCTTTTCAGGAAACAGACCATGCCACAGACATGGTAAGCCGTGCAATTAAAGATTCCAAGACTCCAGAAGAAATGAAGCATAGCCAATCTATGGTTGAAGATGCACAGCTGCCCCTTGAGCAGAAGAAGAGGAAAATCCAGAGGAATCTTCGGACACTGGAACAGACAGGACACGTGTCTTCCAAAAATAAATACCAGGACATTCTCAACGAGATTGCCAAGGTTTTTGGAAATAGTATTCTTCTTCACTTAGCAGACCTTTAATAATCAATCATTACTCACATACTATTCATAGTTGTATATACCATGGTTAGCAGTACAGATTCTTTTTGTTTTTTTTAAAGATTTATTTTTATTGTTTTTGACAGAGAGAGAAAGAGAGATACAGAGACAGAGAGAAAGGGGAGGGCCCAGAACAGCCTCCATAGTAGCACATCATTGGTTTTTCCACATAGTTCATTCCACAGGTGGACGCAGGGTTGCACAGGGCAGGAACAGGGCCGGGGTCTCACCCCAGTGAGAACTGAACTGGGGGCACTCCCCAGTCCAGCACATGGGTCCACACGGGCTGGGGCCGGGATTCTATCCTCAGTCCCCGGGGCTTCAAAGTGAGTGCTTAACCCACTGAGCCATCCCGGCTTCCCCCACAGATTCTTAAAGATTTCAAAGCAGTTGATGACTTTTTTTTTTTTAAGATTTATTTTATTGATTTTTGACAGAGAGAAACAGAGACAGAGAGAGACAGAGAGGAGGGGGAGGGCCCAGAGCAGTCTCCATAGTTGACATTAGTTTTCCATATAGTTTCACTCGACAGGTGGGAACAGGGCTGCGCAGGGCAGGAGCTGGGCCGGGAGCCTCCCACATAGGTCCTGGGCAAGAACTGAACTGGGGGCACTCCCCAGTTCAGCATGTGGGTCCACATGGGCTGGGGCCGGGATTCGATCCTTGGTCCCCGGGGCTTCAAAGAGAGCGCTTAACCCGCTGAGCCATCCCAGCTTTCCCAGTTGATGATTTTTAATAGAGACTAATCATAGCTCCCCTAAATCACTAGGAGAGTTGACACACACCAGAAATAAATTATCAGTAAATGTAATAGACAAGTTTCTTCTATACCTTTAAGCAATTAATATCTACTGTTTTTTAAAATGGGAGAGTTCTTTCTTGAGTTATTAGTTGGAATGCCCAGTTACCTTTAGGACCTGCTGCTGAGATGGTAACTCTATGTCACTAAGAATTTGCCTCTAAACATTTTAGCCTAAATGCAGTTCTGACTTAAAGGTTAGTTTCTGTTTTCTTATCCTACATTTTTACAGTTCAGAAACTTCCTGAGAAAAGGATCTCAAATTAGTGCAAGGAAACATCACAGGAACTGGCTGAGATCTGTTTGCCAAGGATAAGGAAGTATTTGGTTTCAAGGGATATTTGGGTTCAAAGGACATTTCATTCTATTTATCCAAGCATGCTAATTAAAATGGGTCTGGAAGTTAAAGTGATCAGAAAAAAAAGATAAATTTTCTTAATGTCTGGGACAGAATACACACTCAGCTTTATGCTTCTGTGGAAAGTCATGGTTAGTTCTGGCAGTTGGCTTATTCCTCTTAGCCTGAGTGACTCAGGAAAATAGCATTTCTTTCTATAGCTCTGGGGTGGAAAATACTTCTCTTTGGGAATATACAGTAGAGATATTGACACTTTTGAGTCCATTTCTTAGAAATATTTCTGTGCCTCAGTTTTCTTTGCCTTAAAAAAAGAAAAACAGCTATCAAGAAAGTATACAACAAAAGATTCTATTTAGTGAAGAATTTTTACCTAAGAAAGGTGTGTGTGTATGTCTGTCTGTCTTTGAATTCCTAGGGGAATGTTTTTAATTTGTCCACAATGGAAAAATAATATTAAACAGGCACCATTTTCTTAAATGAAACATTTTCATAAATTTACCAACTGGAATTAAAAAAAAAGGGAAAAAGCCTTGTATCTGTAAATTTTAATGTAGCATAGTTCTTATAAGCTGTAAGCAGCTTGGACAACTTTATGTTCTAGGAACTCCAGAACATATACTAAATCCAAGTATTAGTTATATAGTTAGCAATAGTCAGTGTTTTCAATCAATCCTGACAGCCCAGTTACTATTTTTGCAATCCTTGACAATAGTTCCCAGACTAAAAAGTTTATTGGTTTTTACTTATTTCTAAAATGAATGCAATGATTAAATTTAAACCTTTTCATTGTATTCTTCAAAGTGGAATGTTTGAAGTATCCTGAAGAAATTGTTTGTCTACTGCTAAAGTCTTCCTTTGTGCCCTATTGAAAGCATTATTTTTCCTTAAATTAATTGTATGATCATTCCTAAATTGCTTCTTTGCTTTTCCATCAAGGAAAAATAAATCTTAACAATTCTCTTAAACTGAATTACAGACACTTGAGCCAATTCTTTTTTTTTTTTTACATTTTTTTTTTGTTCATTGGTATTTTATTTACTTATTTATTTTAATTGGTTTTGACAGAGAGAGAGAGAGAGAGAGATACAGAGACAGAGAAGAACTGAACTGGGGGAATTTCCCAGTTCAGCATATGGGTCCACACGGGCTGGGGCCGGGATTCGATCCCCGGTCCCCGGCGCTACAAAGTGAGTGCTTAACCCACTGAGCCATCCCGGCTTCCCTTGAGCCAATTCTGAATTGAAAAGGGAAGGTGTGAGAGATTAAAATAAGGTGACTGATATAAACTACAAGTTTACAGTTATAAATAGTGATTTAG
>PVKE010023146.1:0-24909 GCA_004027555.1 Craseonycteris thonglongyai
AATAGTTTTGAACATATATTTTACTTATCTACCCATACCTCGCTGGAATGCACCTTATACTGAAACACAGTGTATAAACATAGTATGCATTTCACACCCCTTCTTCCCCCTTAGACTACGCCTATGACAACAAGTCGATTGTGACACACTTTTAAGATAAAAAGTAGATCTTATATACAGAAAAGTTGGCCACCCCTGTCATAGTCTAATCTTGCTATTTTTTTATACCTCAGAAACAAACTTCTGTTCTGCCCATTCATATATTTTATAGCAGATATACAATCATCAGGACACTGGGCTAAGTGTAAAAGTAGATCTCAGTAGTAAAATAAGATTTCCTCACTTGTTTCTACTTTGGGGAAAATATCTCAGAAAAATATTACTGTAACATGTCACTAAAATGCCCCCCCTAGACAGGTTCATAGGATTTGAATAAAAATTTTAATTAACAAACCAGAACTTTTTAACTTTCCTTCATAGCATATTCTCTGCTCCTTTTCCTCTCCCACAACTTCCAGACATTAGTCAACAAGAAATTCACTTGCTTTTCTTAAGAGAATTTATTATTTCTCTCTCCTTCCAACAGCACAAACCTGAAGAACTAAAGCAAATCAGAGAAAGAAATACAAACAAATGGCTCTTTAAGCTTATCCTTCTTGGCATTGGAAGAAGAAAGAGTTGGTTTTCTCAAAAGCTTTTGTCTACTTAATGGGACGTAGTAGGGAAAGGGAACGATGAACGTTAGAGGATAAGCTAATAGGCTCTGCAACCATCAAGAGTGTGTTACCCTCCTGATCTTCTCTTCTACAACACTACTCACTTCCTCTGGTCTGGCCTTCTGCATTAGAAGATAGTTCTTACCTTGTAGAATAGATAACTGTCCCCTATGTACTCTAAACTCATACTTCAAACTCAAACATTATAATTAATACTCTTTCTGCCCATTTTAAGTGAATTACAGAAATAACTGAAATTGCCTTATTTTATGTATGAGAAAATAAAACTACATATTCCACAACATTAATTTCTACTATATAATATTCACACAGACACACACACAAATCCATATTTGAAAACAATATTTCCACCAAGCCCCTAACTATATGTATGTGATGATTACAAAATGTTAAGAAGTAATTAGACTTTGGTCAAAGTGAAAGCACAAGGCAGATCTCAGGCAAATAGTAAGTTCACCGATCTCCTACCACCCTATTATTACCACACTGAGAAAAGCAGGAGGCTCAACTATCCAAGAGATTAAAATTATATGAAGACAAATTTGTCATAAGGGAAATCCTCCTAGCCAGAGAGAGATCAACTATTTTTAAATACATTCAAGAAATATATTAATTATTAAATATAGTAATAATTGGAGAGGGAAGAAAGCAACACATGAAACATGATTTTTCATTCTGTCTGTGGCAAAGATGGCCGGCGTGCTACCAAAGATGCCTGTTCTCCTTCTGTAGTGTTTCTGGAGCTCGTTTTACCCAACCAGGAGCTGGGTGGATTAGCTTCACCAATAGAACATGAGCCACACTGAATCACTGACAGACTGAAGTGGTTAAACAGCAAATGTGCTTTCTCCACCACTCTTTTCTCATCTTCCAACTGAAGTTTTAGGACTCCGAGGTCTATAGGGGGATGGGAGAGCCATACGTAGAATGAAATAAGCTTGCATTGCTGAATCACTGTGTGGAAAGCCATCCAAAAACATTGGATTTGGACTTTGTGTGAAAAAGAAACATATTCCAATTGTATTAACCACTATGATTTTAAGGTTTTCTATTACAGCAGCTAATGGTATTTTAATTAATACAGAAATCCATCCCGTTATCCTTTGACAGACATCTCAACCCTTATACTTTTATTTCAAGTTCAGATGAATTTGGCTTGTTCAACAACTCTCTAAAAAGAATACTGAATTGCTTGCTTTGCTATCACTTACCTGAATGCCACCATAAGAAGCTTTGATTTCTGAAAATTTCATTTTTATGAAAATTTGTGGAAGACTTCAGTTTTTACCTCTGGTCTATGTAGACTATACTCTGTAGACTATCTTGAGGGTTGGAAAGGAATCCCATGATCCTCGGGAATAGACAGAGACTTATAGAATTCTCAACCTAACCTATGGGCAATAGCAACTGATACCAAAACCAAACCTTACTGAAGAGCCAAACATAGAAGAAATCCCATGTTTCTTGGGTGCAGTAGTATTATTTGTTCCTTTTCTCCCTTAAGTCCCAGAGAGTCTCTCATGATCTCTCTCATGTCATATTACTTCCACATTTGTATAAGGTCTTCCCTCTTGTCAGATCTCTCCATGTCCTCTAGCTGAATTTTATTCGCATTATTCTTACAACAGTTATTCCACACATTATAGGATGCTAACAATAAAAAAAGTTGCACTAATGAAGTGAGAGGAAAAGAGAGAGGCCAAGCTTACGTAAGACCTTGTAGACCTTGATAATGACTTTCTATCCTCAGAAGAAAACAGAAATCAAGGAAGCTCATTAAGAATGAAGATTATGTGATCTGTTTGTTTGTTTGTTTGTTCATTCATTCAAGATCACTTTGGTTTCAGGATGGAGAACAAGTTAAAGAGGGTCAATCAGAAATTATGGCAATGATCATGTCAAGAGGTGATGTGGCCTAATCAGAGAGTGGCAGAAGGAACTAATAAACAAGAAGCTGTGATAAGGACTAAATGCCAGATGCTAATAGAGATGGGGACAGTTACTAAAAAAATAAATTGGGGAAGAACAATTGCTCTATTGTTTTTATAATATTTGTTTTGTTTTATTTATAGATACCCCTTAAGCAATTGTTCTAAAAGATACCCTCTCATTACATACACACCATGCTACCTATGAGCTATTATTAAACCAAATATAAGACTCTCCTGTCAATCCTTGTCTCCTCAGAATTACCTTATCACCAACAGATCCTCAAGAAACTCAACTCGTAAGTTTTCTTTAGTTCCAATGGCAGCAGCCAGAAACATCGCCTCGTACACTTTAGGTCTGAGGTTCTCTACTGGCTGATACCTCCACACCCACATTCTCCCAGTCCTGTCAGCAAGCTTTATCCACTGCCACTTCCTCAGCTGTCCCAATTTGTGCCAAAAAGGCTTTGACCCTTTAGCCTTCAGATGATCTTTTCCTGACGTTCTCTTGGATGCAAGGTTTTCATTGTTTTTCTCCTTTCACGGGTACTTAGGCCCCAAAGGTTATTCTTCCCAGTGCCACCCCCCCCACACTACCAGAAATGCAGGAACCATAAGAATTCACTTTCCTTTCTCTTTCCCAAAAGGACACAAATTGACTTGTGCTAACCATGCTGAAGCCATCCCTCCATCCTCTGTTCTTAGTTCCTAGGTGACTTATTTCCTCCACATCAATGGTGCAGACTCAGCCCTTTTCACTTTTTCTCTGGAATCTCCACTACCTAACAGATGTTAACTGAAGAAGAGAAGAGAAAGTATCATTTTTTTCTTCCTTGGACGTTTGCCTCACATCGATCAATTTGCTATATTTAACATTCAAGTTTTGTGCATATGCTAATAAATCATTAAAATTCATGTGGATCCTAACTCTTTGGGATTTTCTATATTTGTCCGTGTTTCATCATTTCTCCCCAATTCTGTAAATTATAATGTTGCAAGTGAGAATAATCACCAGTAGAAATCTGCATTGTATACAGGAATAAATAGAGGAAGCTCAAGTTTAAAACTCCCATCATTTGTTATATACTTTTGGCCTTGAGCAGTTTACAATTGTTTTTCTTTTCCCAAATGGAATACTGATTAACTTTATAATGCTGGTAAGTGCAATTAAACATAGTAACAAAATATGCCTCCCAAAATGCCCAGAGAACCTAAGCAAACACAAAGAAGGTAGGGACTTTAGAGGTCATAAGAGCCAATCTCCCCCTACATACAGCTCCTTAAAGATTTAGTCCCTACTTGCATATTTTAGATGTAAAGGAAGTCACTAACTGGAAGGTAGACAATCCCAATGTTGGTTGGTTCCTATTAGGGAAAGTTTCTTTTATTGAACATGAATGTTCCTATTACTTCCACCTCCAGGGTCTCCAGAACACTAAAAAATAAATTCATTTTCACTTCTAAATAATAGCCTTCAATTATTTGCACATGGTTGAGTTTCCATTAAGTCTGCTCTTCTTCAGACTAAGCATGTGTAGTGACCCCAGCTCACCCTCAGGGGCCAAGTCTTACTAACTCCTCCCTCATCTTCCCAGGCTCTAGAAGCCCTTCCCCAACTTCTAGAAGCCCTTCCCCAACTTCTCTCCTTATCTCACCCTGATGGACACCCTGATGGAATGTCCCCAGAGCACTCAGGTTCTGACAAAGGTCAAGAAATATGATCCAAATACCAGACAACCATGGGTCTCATAACCATCCTTGACCTCAATTTAGTCCTCTTAGTTTTAACTCTTTTAGTATCATTTGGCTATGCTTAAAATTGTGGTCCACATTCTTGACATTTTACTATGAAGTTAAGACTTTTTCATTATATTCCTGTAATTATTAGACTAACTGCTGGACTTTATATTCATTCTTCTTACATTACAGAGTATTGATTACTGCCTAGTAAAATGTTGAATTCTTATTTTACCATTTGAAATATGAGCTCTTCTTCCCAGCTCCCATCCATCTTTTCCATTAGCCAAGTCAAATATAAAAATATTAGACAGGAGAGAGTAAAGAGAAAAATGCCATGGCAAAATTTAAGCACTTTAATAGATGAAATAAAAATGTTCAATCTCATTTAAATTGTGCATCAGAAATTTTAATTCCACATGTACTTCATGAATTTTGATTTTGAAGAAAATTTGTTCCCTGCATAAAAGAGAATACAAGTTAATAGAATTAGGGATATCCACAATCACCAAGTTGAGCAAATTAATTTTTTTAAAGGCATTATTGTTGACTTTAGAAAAGCTGAAAAACAAGGGGTGTGCTGACATCCTTGTGGAAAATATTTACCATGATGGGCAAAGAAGTTTAAGACACATACTTCTGTAACTCTTTTCATCTAATAGGCTCACTTAAATTTTTGCTTACATCGATGCCCAGACTAATGAAAAATATATAACTAATTTGATATTAATCTAATAACAATTTTAATTGGTTTTGCAATTTTTTATAGACTTCTAGTCTCACTTCTCGATTGAGAAATTCCAAAAGAGCCTTCAAAACTATGATACAAAAGTCAAGAAGCAAAAGAAAATCAATTTGCTTCAGCAATTTAATGTCTTTGGTTACATATTTTGCAGATAAATATGTGTGTGTGCATTTAGTCTTGACAGAGATATATAAAACTGCTTAACTATAATAATTTTAGCAGTAAATCCATGACCTAATTATTGCTATAAATTCATTACCAAAGCTTTTCCCTTTCCACTGCAAGCTAAAATATAAACCTTGCACCACTACAAATTCTAACTGCAGCCAAATGCATCCAATTATAATCAGTTGCAGTAAACTCTCACTTTGCATTAGGCATAATTAACCATGTGATAATCAGCTTAATGACATTTAATGTGCTGTGATAGCATTTCTAAGCTACTCATGAGAATTGTAGAAAATAGAATATATGGCAATTCTACCCATCATGTTTTTTAACCACTCCATGTTTGAAATTTCATGCCTCTGATTTGTTAAAGAAATTTTAGTATACACACTCATAAATTAAAAATTGAATATGCTTAAGGATATCTTCATGTATGTTATAATAAACTACTCTCTATTTTAACCAAAATATTATCTACTTAAAAGTTTTTAATAGTAAATTACATCCTGCAAATATAGCCACTTCCTTAAACATTTATCCCTAGAATGGCCAAGATTTTTTTTTTTTTTTTGCGTACGAGAGGGTATGGGTTAATTAGTAATACATTTTAATTGATTCAGAATAAATATTTAACACTCGATTTATTTCAATAACAATAAAAGCAAGAAGTGAAAAAGAGAAGGAAGAGGAGGAAGGTAGGAAGATCTCTGTTCTACCATTGTATGGAAGGAAATACAAGTCTATTCCAAGTATTACGTTCTTCCATGAAAGAATAATTTTATTCTACCACATAAGATTTTTTTTTATTATCACCACTAACATTGTTCTTTTTATTTCTATGACAGAAAAATCAATTAAAAATAATATCAAATAGTAATTCTGAATTTCATGCTCATTGTTTAACTTTAAGCTAATTTCACTGACGGCATTAAGTGACAAAATAATAGTACCTATTACAGTTTTATGTTTCTATTTTACTAGAAACCCTATGGCAATAAACCCTGTGGAACTCCTAAAATTGGTTGCACTGGAATTGTATTTGGCATTATACTAGTGCTTTAAAAATTAATCCAAAGATAGGACTTAGATTTTTTTTCCCCCTCTGGTGGAAACTATCAGAATAATATTTGCTTTAGTAAATTTTAACCTATATATATTCATTATAAACATGATTATATGTTACATTTAATTATTTTTTTCTAATTTAATTTTATTTTTTAATTACAGTTGGCACACAATAATATATTAGTGTCATGTGTACAGCATAGTGATTAGAAATGTACCTTATAAAATGCTCACCCTAATAACTCTGGGAGCCATCGGACACCATATAGAGTTATTACAATATTATTAACTATATTCTCTATGCTATACTTTAAATACTTTTGACTACTTTCTAACTGGCAGTTTGCACTTTTTTTAATTATTTATATTTTTTCAGTTATAGTTGACATTCAATATTATTTTATAATATATTTGGGTGTCAGCATAGTGTTTAGACATTTATATAATTCATGCAGTGATCCCCTTATTAGTCCAATACCCACCTGGCACTATACATAATTGTTGCACTATTATTGACTATATCCTCTGTTTGTTTCTTTTTGGCATCCTACTGCTTTATTTCAACCCTCAAACAATATAAAGAGGTGATAACTTCTGATGCTGCACTATGCAAGTAATAATAAGAGAACAGATAAAATATTAACAACAAAAAGACAATTCTTTATAAGTATTTCACAAATTTCACAGCAGTGCTTTTACAGTATGGGCAAGCATACCTGTCCAATTGCTTCCTACAACAGGGGTTTGAATGAACCCCTATCTTAACAAAAGAAACATCACATTTTCTCCCTGAGTGTTTGTACTCTAAGTCTCCACATGGCTACACTCATCGGAGTTTTATAAACCTCATCTTAAAATATGTAACTCGGTATTTTGCGTGATTACAACAAAAAACTAAAAACCAACCAGGGTGTGGTAGAAAAATAAATTTGAATGTTTCCAGTAAGCCATCAGTGAATCGCTTCTGACTGGGCCCCTCATCTCACCAGTTTAAAGAAGAAAAGTTTTAATTTACATGATTCAGCAAATTCAATATTCAGAAGGTTAACCAGCAGGATCAAATTAAAAATTTAGAAAGTTGTTCCCCTTCTTCCCTTGTTTTTTTGTAAGTGTTTCATATGAAACATGAAATCAAGTTCTTCTTTATAAAAAATGTATTTTAATAGTAAAAATATATGTTTATACTTCCCTTTTTTTAAATTATGTTTAATAGCAACACTTCAGAAGACACGGTTTGACTCCCCAACCCCTGCCCCACCTTGCCAGCTGTCCACCTGGCATGCACACATTTAAACAAAGGCTCTTGGAGAGGTATGTCTACCTAGGTTGTGGGTTGGAGATTCAAGGTATACACACCCCACTCCTGCAGGGTCAACAGAAAGGCTTATTCCACATGTTCACTGTGCCATCCTGCACCCCAAAGTAGATTCTCAGTACTATTGATGGACAGTCCTGTGTCCACCATACCTGGGGTCATTTTGATATGATCTGTGTTCATTTCATTATATTTGTCCACCTAGTTAAACTTCCGGTCCAGAATAGAACTCCCATTTTCCATCCTCAAGGAACCCATGTGTTATTATCCATTCAAAGTTCATTCATGCCTCCAAACTTCTGAGTCACAGCTCAGCTCAATGGGACAGAAGCTACTGATTTGGCCTGACAGAGAATCCTTTGTGCTGCTGATTGCCACAGCTCTTTGTATCTTTGCTGAAATCTGCAATCACAGTGAAGTGACTTGCTTAGCCAGCCACAATCTTCTGCGTCAGGCAGCCTCTAGAATCCTGGATGAGGTTAAGGTCAGTATCTATTTCATGAGCACCATTGATGCTGAGGTCAATCTCTGGGTGTCAGTCCAGGTCACTGAGAGTTAAGGTTGTACTGCAGGATGAGCTGACCAACCTGGAAGGAAGTGGGAATACAAACGAGGTTCAAAGAACCACTCCAACTCCTGGTTCTTCATTATTCCTCATGTGGTTCTCTACCATTGTGCAGTTGGCCAGCTTCTTAGCCTCCTCAGCAATCGACATCATTGATAGGGGGCAGAAGGATGCTGTTGGCTTCCCCACCACTGGGGTTTGTTCCACCAGCACCACCACAAGTACCAGATTGCCCACCCCAGTGCTACACATGGGAGCCCAGGATACTCCAACTGTTCCCAAAAGGCCACTCTTAATTAATTCTTAAGTAATGAGTTGCTAAGCAAATGTTCTCTCATCTAATCTAATCAATCACTTTGTGTCCAATGACCCAAAATTGGTAAAGAAGATAATTTCAGGATCATTTTCACTTCATGTTTATAAAATTTGAAAGGTATTTACATGGTAATTAGGAGCTCCAATTTACCCATCTTTAAAAGGCTTTTTAACTGTGAACCAAAAAACAAAAGCAAAAAACATGGTTGCCCTTCACAAGAAAATCCAAATTATCACAGGTTGATCAATGAGGGAGTCTCTTTCCACAAGAGCTGGTAAAATTCCAGCAATTTGTTTGCATTTCATCACCATTATGAACAAATGTGGATGAAATTTTTGATGAATAAATATGAAATAAAATCAACAAGCTTCTCATAAAGTTTAGTCTGTAACCTTGTAATTATTAGACATGCTCTAATTGACTCACCTACCCACTCACAAAGAATAAAGTCTTCAAGAAGTTTTTTCTCCTCTAGAATACAATGAAAACAACTATTGATCTAGCCAAGTATCCTACTCTTATTCCTACTTTATTTTGTTAGTGTTTATAAATGATAATGTTGACATGAGAACAAAAAGATAGCTACAGAGTAAACAAATGATTAAGGAAACTATATGAAAGTACAATTTAAAAAATTACTCTCAAAGAAATAGCATATACCTCTTGAACTCACAAGAATATTAGAATGGGAAGAGGATAAGAATGAAAATGAAATATTCTGTGAGAAGGGTTTCCTCATCTGATGTCTTTATGGCAGTCCCCCAAACATTCATTTCTGCTAGAAACACAGTAACATATGTCAGTTATTTATTGCAGCCAAGCCCTGTGCCAGAAATATCATCATGAATAATACATGGTCTCTGCTCTCACAAGACTCACATTTTAATTACAAAAACAAACTGAAATAAATAATAAGAATTAGAGAATAGCACGATCATTGCTAGAGGTCTACTATGGAGGAAGTGATGGCTTTATACTTATTGTAGAAGAAACTCCAAACTCACTAGCAGAGCGTTCATAATTATCTTCAGTGTGCCCCAGCTTTATTCTCTTCAACTTTGTTTTCAGCTCTAATTTCTTAGACTCAACTTAAAAATTTCAGCCTTGTTCTCAATTTTATCTACCTCTCTGTAATGTCTTCTTATACCCACTTCCTTCCCCACAATATTCTTTCTATATGTATAATTCTAATGTGTGCTTCATGGTAAGGTTTAAACTTTCTGCTGCTCTCTAATATATATTCTCAGATATCCCAAGGGCTTCCTTGGCCTTCTTCTCTTCTCAGCAAGTGTGGTTTCTTATCCTCTGCATCATTCATTTGATATTTGGCATTTTTTTAAGTTAACTATTAGTTACTTCTTATGTTTCTTGACATGTCTGCTCAACTAACTGTAGAATAGTTGGAAAAGACAACTACTTATGTCCTTTGTGTCAGTCACAGAATTGAAATAATAGTAAATACCCAATAAAATATTATTGACTGACTAATCAGTGGACACACTATTTGCAAATGGTGCTGTCTCTGATTCATATTATATGGGGAATAAGTTTTACTGGGGGCTATTTTTTAATTGAGTTGACTTATTATTGGTTTAGAAAGAATGAGATTAAATTGGAGACTTATACATTTTTAAAAATGAAGTGACTACAAATCAAAGGACATTTTTTCTAAAATAAAAAGTATGAATATGCAATAGTTAAAGTAAATGGCAGAGAAAAGAGAGAAGCACATTGTTTCTCAGACCTGTTTCTAAAACACAGAAAAAGAACTACATCAGACCCTCTGTTAACCAGAATTCAAGCACCTGACATTCTCATGTAACCGGCAAAATATTTTTTCAGGTTGCTCTAGACTTTGCTAGTTGCTTGAATGTGCCAGTTGCTGAGTGTCAGTTAATAGACGGTCTGCTTTTATCCAGCATCTATCTACAAATCCCCATGGGTGCTGGTAAACTGAGAGTCTACTGTATAAACTTCTCTGGAAAGTTGTTCACCAGTCTACAAAAACTTGCTCATTATTCTTTTTTCTTCCTGTCTTTAATTTTTAAAGTAAGTTTAAGACATCAAGATGTTTGTCCTCAACCAATAGAAAAATCATTCCTCAACTCTGCAAGCTTGTTGAACATGGAGTACTGCTTTGAATTTTCAGGTTGTATTTCCATACCAAGAGCTCATGCAATGGATCTAAGAGAAGTTTCTCCAGAAGGAAAGCACATGTGACATTCATATGTTTCTCTGATGTTCATTTTCTTGAACTTGATTTCATTTACTCTTTTAACTCTTTTTTTAAAAGGAGAAGAGTGATCTTGGCTCAAGATATTATTTTGTTTTATTTTACATAAATTTGCATAATGAGGCATTAATTCAAAATATGGAGAAAAAAAAATCAAGTAAACTCATTAGTTAACCTACAGTAATTGTATTCAAGTTCAACATGGGTGGTGTTATAACACTAAATGCCCACAATTTTAAAATTGATCAGAATTGTGATCAAGTAGTAGGAAAATTGTTAAATAACACTGCTTAATAATCCCATGAGAAAGCCCCTAGAGTTATTCTGTTTTCACTGCAGGAAACTGGCTGGGGCCCTATTTTCCTATCAGTGCTATTGAAAGTGAACACAGCTCAAACTTTACCCCTTCGGTTGAAGGTATTTTATTAACCTTTGTATCCTTAAGGCATAGCATTGTTTCCACAAAACAATCAAATGATCACTTATCTTTTTCATTTAAAATTATTAATTTTCTCTATTCCTCGCTCATAAACAAGTTTTTCTGAAAGTGTGGCCTACCATTCTCTTTCATCAGAATTATCTGCATATTCTAGACCAAAGTTACTGAGTCAGTTTTTGAAGGTGGAATCTACAAGTCTGAATTTTTAACAAGCTTTCTAAATAATTTCTATCCACATGAGATTTTGAGAACTATTCCTAGACACACACACACACACACACTCACACACACACACACACACACACACACACACAGATGTATGCATATCACGTAACTAACATTTCTTACTTAGAGAAAAATATACTAAGCAGATTTCAGAGAGTAAGATTTTTATATCAGTCTCTTATTAGTTAATAAAAGGAATGAATAGTCATCAGGAAAGGAACCTATTTATTAGGTAACTGATAGAAAATGCTAACACCTTTTAAAAAATCTGCTTTACATTTGTTTTTCATTGGTAAGTGTGTCTTATGAGGAATCAGCACCCATTATGTCCTCTATAATCCTCCCACACTCCCATCTGGAAATGTAACATATTTAAGCCACGTGATTCCTTCACTCTTCAAGAGGCTTACAATTTGGAGATGGTTGAAAATACAAAAAGAAGAAAATTCTATGTCTAAAATGTTAAGTTTTAGAAGTCTATATAGTAATAAATATCAAATTTTAACAAAATATATGCATGAAATACATTAATAGGCAAAGATTTTTTTCTTACTCTCTTTAGATCACAAAGAAATTTCTCAAGGTTGTTGTTGTGCCCTCCCTCCTCCCCTCTCCTTAGGCTTTCTATGTAGACTGTTATGTGTGAAAGCTGGTTGAAATGGCCTATATCAAATAAATAATTTTTATGTGGACAGATGTTGTACTAGTTTTCTGCTTGCTTAGCTGTTAGTCATTAAAATATCAGAAATTGCTAGAAGGCTAATCAGCAATATTTTGACATATGCCAAGTAATTATAATGATTATAGCTCTAAATTTTCAAAAACAAAATAATAAAACCCCTGTCTAGTGGATGAATTCAGGCAACCTTCTTTCTTACTACCCGGAAGTGTTCCTAATAATATGAAAGATTTTGCTGAGAGAAAAGCTCTTATTGATGAAATGGGGGAAGCCAGGATGGCTCAGTGGGTTGAGCACTCACTTTGTAGCCCTGGGGATCAAGGATCGAATCCCGGCCCCAGCCCCAGCCCATGTAAACCCAAGTGCTAAACTGCAGTGTGCTTCCCATGCAGGAGGCCCCCAGTTCAGTTCTTGCCCCCCGGTTCATCCCCTGGCTCGAGGGGGTGTGCCTCCCAAGCTGGAGGCACCCAGCCCCATTCCCATGCTGCGCAGCCCCTACCCATCTGTGTGGAACAAACCCATGTCAAAAAACTGATGAAGTTCAACTATGGAGACTGATCTGGGCCCTCCCCCTTCTCTCTCTCTGTCTCTGTCTCTCTCTGTCTCTGTCAAAAACAATAAAATAAATCTTTTAAAAAATGGTAAAATGAAGAATGCTTTAATATTCTCTAAATTAGAAAACAGAAAGCATCTAGTGCATTAGAAGAAGTATACCACCCAAAGGCCAAAGAGAAATCAGTAGGCTATTTAATCAACTTTATCTGAGAAAAAAAGGTCATTTGTATTCAAATACAATACACATATTTGTCCTTTTGTGCTCTTTGAGTTGGGTTTTCCAGTAATTGTTGTCAGTTCATGCTAATTTATCCACATTCTATCACTTAGTTCCCATCACTCTTTTTACTGGATTTTATGGTCCATTGCCAAGAAACAGAAGTGAAGTTGAGCCTAAAGCAACAACTGGTTCCATTCCATGTCATCATCATCATTGAATATGGAAAGACAAGTAGCAACAGTAAATATATTATTGAAAACTATAGTTTTTTATTATTGAATAATTGCAACAACAGCAGCAATAATGGCTAACCATTTTTTGAGTGTCAGGAAACATTCTAAGTCTTTTAAATATAGGGATACTCATTTAATGCTCATTACAACTTTATGAGCTAAGTGATATAATTATTTCCATTTTAAATTGGAAACTGAAGCAAAAAGAAGATACGTAATTTGCCCAAGTTCATATCGCTAAGTGTCAGAGACAGAATTTAAAACAGGCAAGCTAGCTTCAGAAACCACATGCTACACCACTGTGTTATGACACGGCTATCAAGCAACATAAATTGGTTCATGTAGGTATGAATTCAAGACTTCATTTCCAGAACTCTGAACAATTGAGCTGACCAGTCATAGGTAAATCTGGCATAACAATTTTTTATCCATACCCATAAGAAGTAAACTAACAGTTAACTAAAAAAAAAAAAGCAAATATCAAATGAATGATGCAGATGATAAGAAACTACACTTGTGAAGAAGGCAGGGGATGAAAGAAGGTATTAGAGATAGGTGAAAAAACTGAGAACAAGGCTGACATTTTATTAGTTGAGTCCCAAAATTAGAGCTGAAAACAAAGTTGGAGACAATAAATACGGGACAGACTGAAGATAACTTTGAATACTCTGCTAGTGAGTTTGGAGTTTCTTTTACAATAAGTATTAAATAAAATTAAGGGGAATCATTTTTACCTAACAGAAAATATGCCTAGGAGAAATTAATAGGTTTAATTTATAAAACTAATGTAAGACAAATGCTCAATGAGTATTATACTAGTCAGAATTAGTCATAATGCAATAATAGATTTTAGAGATACAGGGTTTACCTTATACTTGGGGTCTTTAGCCTTTTTCTATCTACAATACATTGTAACTATTTCATCTCTTCTTCAAAAGTACTGATGATACAATTTGAGTATATTAATTAGATTGAATAGAATTTTTTAAATGGTAATAAATATATATATATATTATATAATATAAAAAAATAATATTTTAAAATTTTTATAAACACTCAAGCATACATAAATTAATCTCTGTATTACTCAAGATTATGGCAGAAAAGTTTGTTAACTAAAAATGCTAAATATATGCTGGGGATAAAAAGTTCAGAAGGAAAAAAGTAAATGTATGGAATATACTAAGCACTGCCTGTCAGACAGAGAGACCAGAGCAGAGAGGAAGATGGTAGGAATCTTTGTGAATGAATAAGGAAGACAGGTGTGCCATCTCAAGTACATAGCCCCAGAGTTGAGGCAATAATCCAGTCTTTTGATTAATGACTATGTGACACAACTACACCCCAATTCAGCATATAAAACTTGAAACAAGTCTTTCCAAAGTGACATAGCTTCACAGATAGTTTCTAATGCAAAGTTCTCAGACATATTTCTACTTTTGAAGCATCTATTTACTTTACTTTTAGGCTTTATAGCCTAATGGATAAAAGCATAGACTCTGATATTAGAATATCCTGTTCTAAATCTCAGTTCCCCATTTATTAACATTGTAAGTAGATAAATCATTAAACCTTGAGAGTAGTCACCTTGCTTTCTTCATCTGTAAAATGAAAAGCTTAGAACTGTTTAATTTATAGGATGGTGGTGAGAGAGGTAATATATGTATAGGCCATAGGCATAGTGTGTGACACATGGTAAGGTTTCAAAAATGTTATCTCCTAACTATAACTGTAAGCCCAAAGAGCTGACATTTTACTATTGTTTGTGAGATGCCCTTTCCTTTATCTGTAGAAGTAAGCTAAGAGGTAAAGGAGAAGATATATAGTACATTTTTTCCTTTCCTGTGTGTCTCCTATGTATTATCTGTGTACAGAAAGATAAGGGGAAGAAAAAAGTAATAAATACTATTTTTAAAAGATACATTGTTTTTGTTTTTACTTAGCCCATATAGAAGTTTGGGTTAAAACAGTCTGCTAGGAGGAAAGTTAAGAAACTTTAATTAGGGTTTTGAAATTCCCTTTATAAAATGCTATTATTATTTATTTAGTGTGTCAGCAATTCTTTACTAAAGGCCTAAAAGGCTCCAAGGACTCTTAGAACAGAAATACAGAAGTTTCTCTCCTTCAGATACTCAAAACTAAAGGACAAGACAGACCCAGGAACAATCATAATACCTCAAGATAACCATTTTATTGGAAGATTTTAGAAAATATGATGGAATTCCAGACAGAGAATCACACATGTCTGTCTGTGAAAATTCAGGAAGGCTCATAGTAGGAGTAGAGGTTTTCTAGGAAGACAGTCAAGAGAATTTCAAGGAGAAAAATAAGAATATTCAATGCATAGAGGCTGAAGCTACAAAATGTTATAATCGTTATTGAAGTAAAAGAATGTGTTAGAGGAGAAATAAAATATGAACCCAAACAGACTAGCAAGAACCCAATCACAAAGGCATTTACTATCAAATACAGGAGTAAAGGTATAATGGACATCAGATTTATGTGTGAAAAACTAATTTTAATGACAGCATAATTGATTGGAGTGGGTTGAAAGAAGATTCAGGGGTATCAGAAAGAAGTCTGTGTAAGATATACAAATCTAAACAAGGACAGGGGTAATAAAGAGAGGATACATAAGAAAGGTATTCATTAGAGTGAATAAATTGGATCTGTTGATTGATAGCTCTTAAGAATGAGAAGGAGTGCTGGGAGTAATAGGCTCTGTGATGAGGAACGCAATAAAAAGCTGTGTGTGTGAGTGTGGGTGTATGAGGAGACAGTGTTCATGCAGTAATTTGAGCAGAAAATATTTAAAACACATAATTATTAACTAAAGTAGGGGGAAAAAAAGAGAGAACTTTAAAGACTACAAAAATGGCAGATACAGGGAGCAGCCATTACCACCACAGCTTAGACAAAACATATAAGAAAGCAGCAAGTATGGAAGAGACCCCTGTCTCTCACCAAGGTTAAATCTTGGAACCTGATAAAGGCAGGCAACAATGGCTCAGCGATAACCATGTACTTTGCTGAGACCTCACAGCACCAGAACATACTAGGACTTCAGTCTTTGGGGTGCTAGAGGAAACCATCATGGGGAGATGACAAGCTGTTGAATTCATTGAAAAGTGACACTTGGGGTACAGAGGAAACATGCAAATGAGAAAGACCTGCTGGAGTCTATCAAGGGGAAGGAGCTGTGGAAGAGAAATGCCTTCTCTCTAATGCCCTTCAACAATCTCTTCCAAAAAAGTTTAACATCAAGCCAGCTAGCAAAGGAGAAACGTTCACAGGGTCCATCTATATTAAGGTGGCCAGATTTTAACATTGGTAAAGCAGGACACCATTGACCGGGGGGGAGGGAGTTCTTGATTAAAAATTTGGTCTATCTCCCTCCGTTCCCTAGCTTGTCATGCATTCTTTCCAAAAATCAAGACATTTTTAAAACGCTGCGGGACACAGGACAAATTGTTAAAAATCGGGACTGTCCCACCAAAAGCAGGACATCTGGTCACCTTAATCTATATTGCCACAGAAAAATCAATGAATGAAGGATTTGGGACAGAGAAGCAATAAATTGAAAACTGGCACAGTATGTGCAGAAAGAACGGGAATTCTACTAAGCAAAGTTTGAGTTTGGGATACCTTTTGGGACATTCATATTGGATAATGGGTCTTGGGATCTAGAGAGAGATTTGAGCTGAAGGTACAGATTTTTAGAACTGTCAACAGATATGCAGCAGATAGAACTTTGGGCATGGATAAAACTGTCCAGAGAAAATTAGTTTTTTTAAAAGAAACAATGTCAAGGACAAAGGGGAAAAGCACCTTATAAAAGTAGGCAGAGAGAAAAGGTAACACAAAAGAAACCAGTAAATCAAACACAACACCAAAGATTTGTGGCTTAAAAAATAAGAGGAGAGAGCATTTAATAACCCAAAGGAAAAGGAACTTAGAGGAATGGTTTTCAAGTGGGAGATTACACACCAGTAACATCAGAATGGGATGAGGAAAGCTCTCTTCCTGATGATGCCTTAGGAGCTAACTTAAAAACAGAAGGTTGGAAAGAGTGTCTAGCAGGCAACACTGGACCTTCTTCAAACAAAGCAGATTTTCCTTTCTCCTGTTCAACATGTTTAGTTTTCTTTTCCTGTTTCATGCAAAGAAAAGTCCTGCTGTAACATCATCTGAAAGCTATGCTTACTCAGTCTAATTCATTCATTTTAAAGATGAGGAATCTGGGGAATCAAGAAGCTGATTCTGGGTGATGAGCACATAAAGCAATACCGTATATAGATGATGTAATGTACAGTTATACACCTGGAAACTATGTAGTTGTTACCAACCAATGTCACCCCAATAAATTTAACAATAAAAAAGAAAGAAAGAATAAGAAAAGTGACTTGTTCAAAATGCCAGGGCTACTCTGTCATTAGAACATCTCTTGGTTAATATTAAACCAATTAATTTATCAATCAACCTTAAACATTTATACTATTTACAATTTCAATCCAAATAATTTTGACCTCAGAGCTCACCCCTTTCTTGGCATGGTGACATCCTACACCCTCATTCAAGAAAAGTCAAGATGACATAGATCTGTGGCTTCTTATGTGTTTGTTTAATAGAAATACATTCAATAATAAACACTGTAATGACATTTTTTACCATAAACAAGAAAAGGACCTTAAAGAAGTGATTGAAAGCATTCTGTTCTGCTCCGTTATTGTCCTAACTAATTTTCTATTCTTCTTGAAATGAAAAGAAGGTCTATAATTGCCCCTGGAAAATAATCCTCTGTATCTTCCCACTTTTGCCTTAAGCAATCAAATAAAATAAATTTATGAATAAAACTTTTATGCTCTAATTTCTGGATTTATGGAAAGAACAGTTAAAATCATCTTAGAAAATTTTTTTTAAGATATACATTTTCTTGCTCTAACCAAGATATCCTGATAAATCGTTATTAACCCCAAGAGAGAGAACATTTATATATGAAGGAAGATGTTGAAATTAATTGGATGTTAAAAATATATACACACTAAGCCAAAAAAAGAGCCAGAATAAGGTTAAACTATCTATATTAATATCAGATAAATTAGACTTAAAAGAGTATTATAAGAAATAATAAAAATAATAAGGAAAGATAATAAATTATAAAAATATGTGAACCTAAACTTGCAGAATTCAAGGGAGAAACATACAATTCTTCATTCAAATTTGGAGATATCAATATCCATCCTCACCTTAGCAACTGATAACATAGTTAGACATAAACTCAATAAAGACTGGTAACCTGAAAAACATTATGACATAAATTGCATTAATAGAATCTTCAGGGAAAGCCGGGATGGCTCGGCGGGTTGAGCGCTCGCTTGGAAGCCCCGGGAACCAAGGATCGAGTCCCGGCTCCGGCCCATGTGGACCCACATGCTGAACTGGAGAGTTCCCAACAGTTCAGTTCTCTAGCCATTTCTGTCTCTGTATCTCTCTCTCTTTCTGTCAAAAATAAAATAAAATAAAAATAAATATGCACTGAAGATAAAATAATTACTCTCTATAAATGTAAGAAGAATTTTTTTTTTAAAGAAAAAAAATAGAATCCTCAAATGCAAAATTCATATTATTTTCAAGTGTACATGTACATGACATATTAACCAAAACAGAGTATAGGCCCATAAAACAGTTCATCCATAAATTTTATAAGATCAAAATCAAACAGAGCACATTCTCTGAATACAGTAGAATTAAGTCAGAAATCAACAACAATGGAAACATAGATATTATTTCAATATCCATAAGAGTTTGGGATGGGAAAAAGTTTCTTAGAACACAAAAAGCAAAAACCATAACAAAATTAATAAATTAGGCTTTAACAAAATTTAAACTTTTGTTCTTAGAAGACACAATTAATAGAAGGAAAAGGCAGAATACAGACTATGAGAACAATTTTGTCATACACATGTAAGACAAAGGACTTGAATCCAGAATATCTAAAGAAGGTGGCTTATTGTGTTAGTAGTTTTGCTATGGGGTTATAAGGTGGAACTGTTAAGAAAATAATACCCAAAACTTGGAAACAGGTAACAAGATGACTACATTTTCTTTCAATGTCATGTTGTAACTTATCTAAGAAACATATCCAAGGTTTATTTAATTCTCTAGTGTATGAACTGTGGTTTGACTTACTATTTACTATTGATTAGAATATTTTAAGGAAAGCCAGGATGGCTCAGTGGGTTAAGCGCTCACTTTGCAGCCCCGGGGACCGAGGATTGAATCCCGGCCCTGGCCCATGCTCACCCATATGCTGAACTGGAGAGTGCCCCCAGTTCAGTTCTCACCGGGGTGGGACCCTGGCCCAGTTCCTGCCCTGTGCAACCCCGCACCCACCTGTGGAATGAAACTATGTGGAAAAACCAATGATGTACAACTATGGAGACTGTTCTGGGACCTCCCCCTTCTCTCTGTCTCTGTATCTCTCTCTCTCTCTCTCTCTCTCTCTCTCTCTCTCTGTCAAAAACAATAAAAATAAATTTAAAAAAATATATATTTTACAACTCTGTGGCTAGATATTACCAGTAACTTGTACAGAACTTATAATGATGCAAATAATGTTTGTCCAATTAAAATAAAATTTATCTAGTAAAGACTTTATCTAGTAAAGATGCAAATGACTCCTGCCTGGTTAAAAACAAAGAAAAAAAGATAACTCCAAATGTTATACTTTGGGGTTTAGGACATTAACTGGGCTTGTACCTAATTTAGCAATCCTTTATTCAGTATTTATTGTCTTAGTGACCATAATATTTATCCCTACTCTACTTCATTGAACCAGACTTATCATACTTCTGATTCTCATTTAAAAAGTTAGATACAATAGCCTATATATGGAAACCACCCAAATGTGAATCTATGGATGAATGAATAAAAAAATTGTGATATATATATATATAATAAAATACTATTCAGCCACAAAAAAAAACAAAACGATATAATCTGGCCATTTGCAACAACCTGGATGAACCCTGAGGGCACTTGTGCTAAGTGAAATAAGTCAGACAGAAAAAGACAAATACCATATGATCTCACTTATCTGTGGACTCTAGAAAAAAAGGCTCAACAATATAGAAAACAGATTATTGGTGGATTGGTTGTTGCCAGAGGCATGGGGCAGTGGTGAAGTGAAGGGAGTCAAAGAGTACAAACTTCCAGTTATAATATTAAATATACCATAGGGATGTTTTAAAAAAAAGTTAGATAAATCTTTACGTGCCCACTTCTAAAAAATAGTCTAGGGCGGGGGTGGCCAACCTATGGAACGCGTGCCCAAAGTGGCACGCAGAGCAATTATTTTGACATGCGGAATTATTGTTTTTTGTTATAAAAACATCCTATGCCTCTTATAGACATAAAAATAATCGATACCTCTATCTCACTCGATGGGTTGGCATGCGAGTCAAGCGAGTATACTCTTATTTCATAAACTTTGGCACTCAATCGCCAAAAGGTTCGCTACCCCTGGTCTAGGGGAAGCCGGGATGGCTTAGTGGGTTAAGGGCTCACTTTGCAGCCCCGGGAACCGAGGATCAAATCCACGCCCCCGCCAGTGCGAACCCATACACTGAACTGGGTGTGCTCCCCATGTGGTGCGCCCCCAGTTTGGTTCTTGCCCCCTGGTTTGGCCCTTGGCTCGAGGGGGCGTGCCTCCCATGCGGGAGGCCCCCAGCCCAGTTCCCGCCCTGCATGGCCCCCACCCAGATGTGTGGAATGAAACCATGTTGAAAACTGACGATGTACAACTATGGAGACTACTCTGGGCCCTCCCCCTTCTCTCTGTCTCTCTGTCTCTGTCAAAAAACAATAAAATAAATCTTTTTAAAAAATAGTCTAAAATATGTTCAAGTCCTATTTTGCATTTAATGCACTCTCTCTCCATAAGAATCTCCTGGAGAAAGAGGCAAAGACAAAATCAAAGGGCATTGTATTATTTTTGACTCAGCTTGTGCCTGAAACCCTCGGGGCAGAACTCTATGGTAAATAGGATTTAAGGCCTAAGGGAAAACTGTTCATCTAATACAGGCATGTCCAACCTGTGGCACAGGGCAGCTTTAAATGAGGCCCAACACAAATTCTTTTTTTTTTTTTTAAGATTTATTTCATTGTTTCTGACAGAGACGGAGAGAGACAGAGAGAAGAGGGAGGGCCCAGAGCAGTCTCCTTAGTTGTATGTCATCAGTTTTCGACAAGGTTTTGTTTCACACAGGTGGGCGGGGGCCCTGCAGGGTGGGAACCTGGCTAGGGGCCTCCTGCATGGAAAGCACACCCCCTCGAGCTGGGGGCCAAAAGAGGGGATGGGGGGGAATGTCGAGAACCAAACTGGAGGCCTCCTGCATGGGAAGCACACCCCAGTTCAGCCTATAGGTCCACATGGACCAGGGCTGAAACTCAGTCCTCAGACCCCAGGGCTGCAAAGTGAGTACTTAACCCGCTGAGCCATCATGACTTCCCCCACAAATTTTTAAAACACAAAATTGATTTGTGACCTTTTTTTTTTTTTGCTCACCAGCTATCATTAGTGTTAGTGTATTCTACATATGGCCCAAGACAATTCTTATTCCAATGTTGCCCAGGAAAGACAAAAGATTGGACATGCTGACATAATACCAAATCTAATTTTGTTACCAGGGAGCTACCCCTTGCTCTTGTAAATCAAGAGAGTAAGGTGACCAAACTTACCCTTAAGGTCAGCTTGCCACCTGGAAGAAAGAAGAAAAGGCAACAGTCCCTGGTTACCTTTTATCAGATATTAAATCTCTGGGAAATGTGGCTTACTCAGTGTCCTGAAATCTGATAATCCAATTAGTAACAATGTGGTAATCTGGCACCTCAATGTGGTAGCAAGGATTAGGAAGGGACAGGGGGCTTGAGTTACCTAATTTTCTAGAGTCTTCCTCAGCAGCATGACTGATGGAAGTCCTAGAAAAGGTTACAATCTAGTTGGAGAGGCCAGACTTTAAACATGAACTAGTAACAAAAGAGATATCAATACAGATGTTCTAGGTTAGAGGAAGGTAAAATTATTATTGACTGGAACATTCTGAAAGAATTCTGATGGGTGAAATATGAGGGTTGGGTTGGGTTTGGTTTGGTTTGGTTTGGTTTCGGGAAAGAAGCAAATGCAGGAATTTATAAAATATACTATGGATACAAGAAGGGTATAGGGTCTATCCTGCAATACCAATTTTAACTCTTAAGCATGAGAATATAGGAACAAAAACAACTTGCATGTATATTTAAATAAAATATAACAAGAAGGTGAGGAAGGAAGGGACAGCAGAACCAGAGGCAAAAAGCTGAATTCTAACACACACTGCCAGCAAGACTTCATGCCCTGGGGTAAGGGAAGCTCTAGTTCCCAGCACTCAGCATACCCTCAAAGCACCCATGATGGATGGCTCTCTAGACATTCCATTACTTGAAGTGTAGCAAATCTGAACAACCATGTAGGCATTAACACCAATTCCCCAGGTACTCATGTTTACCTTCTTCTAAAACAAATTGAACTGGAAGAAAGGAAATAAAGGGAAATGTAGAAGATGTGTGTTTTGGGTTGGGGAGGAGAGAATAGAGTGTGTTACAAGGGTTTTAACCCCAGACGAAGCCAACATTTAAGCTTCGTATCCTATGTAGGGCACAGACCCAGGAGTGAAAAGTTGGAAAGCTAGCTCTGAGCAAGCCATTTAACCACTCTGGTCTTATTTTCATACCTGTAAAATGAAAGAACTAAATCAAGAGAATGATCTCTTAGTTTCCTTACAACTCTAAGGTGTTAAACTTTAAATATTATGAGTAAAAGAAATTAAATTTAACAATAGACTGAAAGAAAAGGAAAGGAGTAGAATTTAATTTTAGACAAATAATTCAGCAATAATCAATGGATCCATTCCATTACAAAACCTTTATGTTCTTTACTTTCTGAATAGAAGCCAAGCTATATTAATTAGAGAATTGGACAACTCCCATCATAGTCACAATGCTGGAAAAAAAGAAGGGGGAAAAAAAATACATGTGGTGATTGTTTTATTAATGAGCTGCTGCCTCCTGCAGCACAAAATCAACATAGCACTTGAACTTGAAACATATCCTTAAGGCAAAAGCAAACAAGTTTGTTTTAATAGTCTTGCTTTTGCAGTTTTTTTTCTTTAATTAAAGTGGTGGGAATAAAATAGGATATAAACTTTAACATTTTTGAAGTCTGCAAGTGCTTAAATAAAATGTTTCCTGACTAAACGCAAGCCCTGACTGAGCTTGCGTTTGTCAGTTTTCTTCACACGTTCTCTGGAGCCTGGCTTTCTTCTCTGTGCTTCATGCCACCTGGTTTGCAGCTGAACAAAGAATAATCCTCTCCATTTTGCATTAGTCTTGCTTGAAGAGTTCATAAGAAAACAGTGATACCAAATGTGGCAGGCTCTTGAGAAAGTGTAATTACACAGAAACAAATAGGGTATGTGTTAGCCTAAATATGTCTGGAGTGATTTATTGTTTTTGTAATAGTTCAATGAGTTTCTTTCTTTGATGTAGAGATTTGCAATGAGGAGAATATATGGTAAATTCTAACAGATGTAGAGATTTTCGATGAGGAGAATATATGGTAAATTCTAACAGTAAAAGAAGCATTATAAGAACATGAACTCTGGAGCCAGACAGCCTGGGTTTGAAATCCAGCCCCAACCCTTTCTAGAGTAGTTATGTGACTTGGGTTAAGTTGCCTAAACTCTACAGCTTCATTTCCTCAGCTATAAAATAGGGGTAATGGTACGTATCTTCTAAGTATTGAATAAGTTCATCTTTGCAAAGCTCTTACAACAACTAGCACATAGTCAACGCTACATAAGTATTTATTAGTACTAATAAACAGATGCTAAATAAATAATCTGGGGGAGGGGAAGATATGAATCATTTTTTCATATACTTACCCTTTCATAATCACCATCCAGGTCCCTCTTCTGCATCTTTCTATTCTGTAAGAATTAATCATCTTTACCCTAACTTTTTTTGTCAGGTATACTCTTTCTATACAAAAAACAAGAAACAAAAAATCATAGAGCTGGAAAGTATTCTAATGGAGTTTAGTTCTTTCATCTACGAAGAAAAGAAACAGAGACCCAGAAAATTTAATTGACATGTCTACAAAAGCCAAACAGCTAAAAAAAACAGCCACTTCTTATCAAACAATCAAAAGTACCTTCTCTATCATCTGATATTGAAATTCCCTATTATTCCCTACTCTTCTTGCTCTCGCTCTCTCTATCTCTCTCTCTCCCCCTGTTCCCCTATATCTCACTTCAATAGTCAGAAAATGAGTATCTTCCTCAAGTATTTTCTAATCTGATTACTTGAATTCCCTTTTGTTGGTATAACATAAAATAAAATAAAATGCCCAAAAATTGGAAACAAAAATGAAAACCCAGGATAGAATAACAGCATTTGAGCATTTTTTAAAAGTGATATGTGGATTGTCACACTCTGAGTTAAGAAAGCATAAAATTTGAATCACAAATGGTTTTGCATTTGAGAACTTTCTTTAAAAGAATAATGTTGGAGGGGAGATCAAAGATGGTGGCATGAGAGGAGAACGCCGATAACTGCCTGGGAAGGGCCTTGTGAACAGAGGGGAATCCACAGGGGAAACCCTGAGAAGAAACCTCAACTAAGAGAACCACACAATGCAGAACACCACCCAAAG
>PVKE010023147.1:0-24918 GCA_004027555.1 Craseonycteris thonglongyai
CTGCCATTTGCCTGGAGTATTGTTTTCCATCCTTTTACCCTGAGTCTATGTTTGTCCCTGTGGCTGAGGTGTGTCTCTTATAGGCAGCATATGGTTGGATTTTGTTTTTTAATCCAGTCTGCTACCCTGTGCCTCTTTATTGGTGAATTCAGTCCATTTACATTCAGGGTGATGATTGATATATGAGGATATCCTGTATTCATTTCTTCTTTCCTTTTTATTGTTTTGTTGTCCCAACTTTTCTCCATTTATTTTTATTTCTTGATTCATGTCGAATAGAGACTCCCTCAGTATTTCTTGGAGTGCCGGTTTTGAGCTGGAGAATTCCCTCAGCTTCTGTGTATCTGAAAAGCCCTAATTCCTCCTTCAAATCTAAAGGTTAATTTTGCTGGATAGTTAATTCTTGGCTAAAAATTTCTCTCTTTTAATATTTTGAAGATTGGGCTCCACTCCCTCCTGGCTTGCAGAGTCTCTGCTGAGAAATCTGGTGACAGCCTGATAGGTTTTTCTTTGAAAGTTATATTTTGTTTTTCCCTGGCAGCCTTGAGGATTCTTTCTTTGTCTTTGGTTTTTGTCATCTTCAGAACAATGTGCCTTGGAGAAGATCTGCTAGGGTCTAGGTAGCTAGGGCTCCTGTTTTCCTCTTGAATTTGGGGTGCTAGTTCTTTCCATAGGTTAGGAAAATTCTCATCCCCTTTTTCTTTTAGTAGACTCTGAGAAGATTTCATCTCGCTCCCTTCTGGTACCCCTATTATTCTGATATTTTTCTTTCTAATGGAGTCATGGAGTTCTTGTAGGGCTCTTTTATTTCTCTTGATTCTCATTTTCCTTTCTTCTTCCCTCTGTGAAATTTCCATGTTTCTACCTTTGATCTCACTAATTCTTTCCTCTAGCTGGTCAGCCCTGTTTCTATGCTGGTCAATTCTTTGTTCAGCTCTCCATGATGCCTTTCATTTCGAGGCGTTCCTTTTGGTTCTGCTCAAACTTCTCAATTTTATTGGTAAAGTACTCATTTTGCTCAGAAATTTCTTGTTGAAGTCATTTAACTGTCTGGGTACTTTGCCAGCATTGAGTGAGATCTCTGAGTGTCTTGAGTATTACAGCCCTCAATTCTGTTTCACTTAGATTTGATTCCAAGTGTGCAAGCTTCTTTTCTAAAGAATGCTCATAACCTTCTGGGGGGGCTTTGGATTCTGAGGTGTGCATTGTGTTTGATGTGGTTATTTTGCTTTACACATGAGTATGTTTTTCCTCTGGGGGGTTGCCTATCAGATGGGCTTCTCTTTATTTTTTCTTATGGGCTCAGTTGTGGGAGGAGGAGTTTTTGTGAGAGGGTTGGAGAAAGCAGTCAGTTTCTGTGTCCTGGGGTTGCTCTTCAGGTTGCTGTCTTAGCTGTTAAAAGGCAAGGTAGTGAAGGTTTTGCTGGAGGGGTGTGGGCATGTGAGTAGGAGCTAGGGTGGGCCTGAGACACAATAGCAGATTCTTCTTTCAGCAGGGGCGCTGGTGGTTCAGTGTGGGTGGGGCACAGCAGCTCTGGTCTTTCTCCCCTCTGATAGGCTGCTTTTACTTTAATCGCATCTGTGAGCAGGTCTACAGGGCAGCAGCATGGGTGGTGGTGCAGGCCGGTGCTTGGCAGAGGCCCGGTCAGCCACGCAGGCGGGGCGCAGGTGGGGCTGGTCTGTGGTGCGTGGAAAGCCTGGTGGGGCACGGGCCACAGCTCGGCCAGCAGCCGCACTAAGCCAGTGGCTCTGCAGGGTCTCAAAGACCTCCAGATTCACTCTAAGCACGTCTAATGCAGCCGAGCGTGCTGCCTCTGTGTCCACTCAAGCTGCTGCCCTCACTCCAAGAGCCCTGTCTTCAAAAGGTGCTCCCTCACAGTCAACTCTAGGAGTTCATCTGTGTCTCCTCTGTAAATCAGGGATGCCAATCTGTTGTGGTCTAATGCCCTGCTCTCTCCCTGCCTGCCCGGTAAGTGCAGCCACCCTGCTCCACAGTGCCTGTTCCACCTCAGGCTCTGTGATCTGATTAGGGCACCGCATGCTATCCCTTGAGATCGGATATTTAATTATTCAGTCTTGTGGGGCTTCCATTCTTCTTCGGTCTCGGCTTTCAGCCCACCCTCGATCTAGCTCCACTTTGACCACAGTCCCCCAATCCCCCTTTGTTTTTGCCAGCCCCAGGCCACGCTCCGCATCCCTGTCCCCAAACTGCTCCTTCCCCTTTCCTCTCCTGCTCTCCCCCTTTTCCTCTAACCTTTGGGTGTTGTTCTGAATTGTGTGGTTCTCTCAGTTGAGGGTGCTTCTCAGAGTTTCCTGTGTGGATTCCCCTTTGTTCATAAGTCCCTTCCCAGGTAGGTATCGGGGTTCTCCTCTCATGCTGCCATCTTTTCCCCTCTCCTCTCTAAACGTTTTTCTGAGGGGAGAGAATGTGTCACTGATAAAGAAAGGTCAGAGTGACCAGTAATGAGTATAACTGATTAAAATGTTGCAAATATTTATCAATTTGTCCTTCAAAATTGTTGGCTGATTGTGAGAAGCATAGCTGACCTAGTAAACATCAATAAGCCATTAGGAAAATCCTCACTGAAAATCTTAGCACGAGAAGGTGTGTGCATAAATGGTCCTGAAGAAATTCACAGATGAACAAAAGGAAAGGACAGTCTAAGTTTGCCAAGACCTTTTGAAGAGGCAAGATGATGACTTGGGCCATGTTATCACTGGTGATGAAACATGGGTGTACCAATACCACCTGAAACAAAGCATCAAAGTGAACAATGGAAGTCAGCCCATTCTCCATGGCCAAAAAATTTCCATTAGTGCCAATCAAGAGTCAAAACAATGTTGCTAAGCTTTTTTTGTTGTTGTTAAATTTATTGGGGTTACATTGGTCAGTAATAATTACGTAGGTTCCAGGTATACAACTCTTTCCATCACCATATATTTAGCTCCCTCTCTCTCCTCTCCCATTTGCTTCACCGTTGTCCTCAGGCAACCACCAAACTATTGACTGTGTCCATGAGATTTTTTTATATCAGAGGGATTTCTCATTATGAAATTGTACAAACTGGACAGTCAAACAAGTTGACTATTTGGAAGTGCTTAAAAGGCTGCATGAAAAAGTTAGACATAAACAACCTGACCTTTTCACCAACAACTCGTGGCTCTTGCCTCACAACAATGCACCAGCTCACACAGCACTGTCTGTGAGGAAGTTTTTAGCCAGCAAACAAATAACTGTATTGGAATACCCTCCCTACTCATCTGATCTGGCCACCAGTGACTTTTTTCTTTACTTGAAGATAAAGGAAATATTGAAAGAAAGACAATTTGATGACATCCAGGACATGCAGGGTAATACAACAACAGCTCTGATGGCCATTCCAGAAAAACAGTTTCAAAATTGCTTTGAAGGGTGGACTAAGCCCTGGCATCAGTACGTAGCTTCCTAAGGGGAGTGCTTCAAAGGTGACCATAGTGATATTCATCGATGAAATATGTAGCATTTTTTCTAGGATGAGTTCGCGAACTTAATTGTCAGACCTCTTATGTATCTATATGTGAGATAAGCCCCTCCTCCATGGATCCTGGGTCTTCAGCTGATGAATAAATATAAGCTCTCATAAGAACAATTAGCTTATGTGGTCCAGTATCCCAGAATGAAGAGAGAGATGACAAGAACTCAATTATTTCCATATCAAGACCAAACTCTCTTCCCATGTGACTCAGAAGCAGAGGCTAAACTCAAAACGCACAGGGACACTGCAAGAATTCATGAGAACAGATTGGATTTTTCCATAGCAGAGACAGGGGTTTTGAGGGGACTGGTAACAACTATGTAATGAGAACACGGAGCCCAGGGGAAAGGCTTGAGTGGCATCAACTCTTCCTTCATCTCCACTTTTTTTGGTTCTTAGGAGCAACTGACACCATCAGCCCATCACAAAACAAGTCAGACCCCCAGAGTGGTGAGTAGGAAAAACCCTCAGTTATGAGGCTGGGTTCAGGGGTCATGTCCTGTCAATGACATGTGGGTGTCCTGGTGGACATTCAGGGGACCTGGGGTGATTGTGGTTTGCCCTGACCTCTGACCTCTGTGTCCACAATCCCCAGCCTCCCAGCCCCAAGACTACACAGTGGGGAACCTCATCCGGATGGGCGTGGCTGGCTTGGTCCTGGTGGCCCTGGGGGTGCTGTTCTTTCAGGCTTCCCACGGCCTAAGAGGGACCCATGATGCAGCCAGGAGTTGAATATGAGAGAAAACACATCGTTCAGGATGGTGGAGCCTTGGGAATGAATCCTATGTGCCCAGGAGGTTCTGAAAGAGCACATGGGGCATGTGCTGTGACCTACCTGCAGCGCGCTGCCTGTGGAGGACTCATTGTTCACAGAGAAGCACAAGGCCTGGCCGTTCTGCAGTGAAACTGTGCAACTTTCCCTCCCAACCACTGTTGAGATCTCTGACTGGCTCCTCTCTTTTCCCATTTCTGTGATGTCAGCTTTTAACCCACATGGCAGGTTTGGGTCCATCCTCCCCACACTTTCATGGAGCTCTTTTTTTTAAATTCCTAATATCCCATACGTTGGTGTAACTCTGGAGTCTCTCACTCTTACACTCAAAGCAAGCGATCTCTTTTAATAAACCAGTAAGCTGGCATAACAAAGATTCGGCAAAAAGAGAGAAATTCTAAATGATGCCCTAACATTCTCTCTGGACTCGACAAGCCTTCATTGTCTTTGATGCTACCTGTGTGTTTTCTCCAGAAATATCTTTACTTGGAATCAAGACATTGTTATTTGAAGGGTTCACCTGCTCTGTACTGCCTCTGAAAAGCCATTGTTAACAACACTTATTCATGAATGTACAGATATCGTCAATAATATTGTGATGACTATACATGGTGCCAGGTGCATACTAGATTGGATTAATCAGAGGGACCATTTCATAAATTCTATAAATGTGTAGTAACCATCATGCTGTATACCTGGAACTATTAATAATAAAAATAATATTGAGTGGCAGCTGTAGTTTTTAAAGTAATAAACAAAAGTTGTACATGCAAAAACTTACACTGGTTCAAGGTATTGCCAGTCACTCTGTTCATGGCCAAACTCACAGTGCCCATGTGTGGTCCTGATGCAAACTTGGAAAGTCAGGCACAGAACTAACTTTGACAAAACAGTACAAACCAATGTAGTAGCCCTAAAATGCACCAAAGTTGCCTTGCATTTTGATGAGTAGTGATTATTTTCAATTCAACGTTGTGACACACTTTCAGTGAAAACATACAAACACAATCTCAGCACATCCAAATGAGATACAAAAAGAAGAGTGCCTCATATCAGTGGTGGGAGAGAACAGTGGGCCGTGGAACGCTGATGCATTACTTCTAGGGGTGTAAGTTACATGCTCGGCAATGTAGAGAGTAGATTATGCTTCCCTAGTTAAAATGACAGACACACAGGTACGTCTCTAAGTTCGTATCTTAGAGAAAACATGTACGTATGCGTCGCTCACAAGACATTTGCAAGAGGGTTATGCACATGACCCAAAACCATGGCAAAATTACACGCACCAAAAGAAGACAAGAGAAAATCTGGTCATCTATGTAAAACAATCACATATTATGTCAGTGAAAATGCACAAGTTAAAACTCCAAATCATCATGAATATTCATCTTCAAACATGATAGTGAATAAATAAACATAGGATGATTAAAAACTATGTGTTTAGTATTATCCCAGTTACCTAAAGTTAAAAAAGGAGACATCATGTATTATGTAGGAAGGTATACCTATGATAAACCCTCCAAAGACAGGAAAGAAAAGGATTCATAAAGTCGATGATGGTGGTTACAAGTTAGACAACGTTGGGACATTGTGTTTAAGATGAAAACCACAGAATCTTCTGGAATACTGGCCATGGTCTTCTCAACCTGAGTGCTTGTCACTGCTGTGGACATGCTTTCCTATTCCATAACCATCGTCACATCCAATACAATTTGGTGAGGTGGGGATGAACTAGGGAGGTGAAGGCCACATCCCACACCAGTGACCACATCTACAGGAGAGTGGCTGCTGACCACTCACAGCAGATACTTCACATGGCGGCATCGTGTGCTCTACAAAACAGGGCCTCACCTTCGTCATCCCTCCTGAGCCCAATCGCACTATGAGCCACTTTCCAGGGGAGAAACTCGGGCTCTGAGCAAAACACATGAGCAATAGCAGACAATACGCAATTCCGAATTCAAACTGGGCCCATGTGAGTTCCTAACCCATAATGAGCCAAGAGTCTGATGGGGTGGAGCCCAGAACTATGGTCTTGGGGGTGATTTCAGAGATGCAGTTCAACCTCATCTGATGGAGGTTTGGGGCCACACCCCAGGATTGGTTCCAGACTGAGGGCGGTCTCAGATGAAACTGTTCTTCATGATCACTTTAGTGGATCTCCCCTCGATTTTTTGGCTTCAACAGTGACAGCTCTGCTTCATTGCCAGGTTTTTGACAGGAGTCTCTCCTCTGTGGTTGTCAGAATTATTGTTGATTGGGGGCACGGTGGCAGAAAGCGTGCTCCACCCTCTACCGACATCTCTCTGGACGTCTGCTTCGTTTTCTCTGGTTTTCTTCAAGTTTGCATATGATATAACTCTGCCATTCTCTTCCTTGATAGCACATTGACTCAACCAAATGCTTCATGATTTCATGCAGTACTGAAATTTTTCATAATATCTTCTTCTTGTTGACTGCTAATTAAATAGGAACCTATCAGAGTACGTAAAGTATAGGATAGCAACTTGAAAAGATGAAGATACTAGCTTTTTAGTCCATTTTTTAAAAGATTTATTTCATTGTTTTTTTGACAGAGACACAAAGAGACAGAGAAAAGGGGGCGGGCCCAAAGCAGTCCCATGGAGGAGGCCCCCAGCCCAGTTCCCACACTGTGCGGCCCCCGCCCACCTGTGTGGAACAAAACCATGTCAAAAAACTGATGGCATGCAACTATGGAGACTGCTCTGGGCCCTCCCCCTTCTCTCTATCTCTCTGTCTCTCTCTGTCAAAAACAATAAACTACATCTTTTTAAAAATAGAGTGAAAATAAGGCATTTATGGACATACAAGGTCTCAGATATTTTCTTTGCTCACACACTCACTGAAAAGTAATACTAAAATATGTGCCTAAGCCAAAAGAGTAATCTATCAACAATTGAGAAGGTGCGATAGAACGATGAAGGACACAAATGCCCACACGAAGCGTATGGAAAAAAATGCATTTACGTAAAATGCACGTATACATTTGTATGTAAGGAGGCCGAATCAGTTAAACCTTCTCTCTAATGTCCCCTTGCTAGTCCCAGGCGTGGAGGTCACTCGGGCTTGACCTCCATTCTTTGTTGTGATGCCTCTAGCATTTGGAGTGTTCATGTCTCCTTTTCTTCCATGACTGTGACTACATATTCCAGATGCATCACCACTAGCATTTGTCAGCATCAGGAGCAGATGGGGGGCTCTTCAGAGGGCACACGTATCGTCACTGTGGAGTCTGACGTCTTCACCCTCTCATGTCTCACCACAAACACGTCTTAATTCAGTATCGAAACTATCAAGGAGTTTCCCTCCAGGTCCTGGGGACCACCGTCCTCGCAACTACTCTGAGGAGTGGGGTTCACGACATGCTACAGATGAGGGAACTGAGCTCAGAGCGTGGATGTAATTGCTCAAGGTCACACAGAGAGAGGCCGAAGGAGAAATATTGAACTACCAGGTTTGTCCTGAACATCAGAGCACGAACCCACTCATGGACCCTAAATCAGGGGACAGGAGCACAAGATGAGGGGACGGCTCTGCCGAGGACCAAGGGGCATGAGGAACGGGAATGACTCACAGGCTTGTTCCCAGGAAGGTGGAGTGGATGCTGTCACTTAAATAAAAGGGGGGGTGGGGGACCGGAAGGGGGCTGTGATGGAAAGAACAACACACTCTGGGGCCAGGAGGAGGGTCTTGTTTCCTTCCCTATGTCCCTGCGTTTCCGCTTTGTGCTCATGTCACAGTGACGCTCCCTGAACTGCACAGTGAGACGGTAAACGTGTGTCTGCTGGTGTGAGCTGTGCAAGAGGGACCAGCCTCTTCCTGAAGCTTCTCCAGGGCCCAGGGGACCACTGTCCATGGCGAGCACCCCACAGGGAGGTGCTGATGGACGGGCTGAGGATGAAGGAGACCCCGTGGGGAGGCCATGACAGGAAAGCACGTGCCTTGGGTTACCTCATCTAGAAGGGGCATCTCAGGAAGTCACAGGGTCTCTTTGCTTGGCTGTTCCGCTTCCTGTGGGGCTGCTGTTGTAACAACCTTGTGACAAGAAAGGCCAAGCTCTGCACGGCTACACCCTGTGCGTCTATCTGTCCAGAGGGCTCCGTGGTCTCCTCCATCTGCACATGGGGGACCACAGGGAGGAGACGCCATGACCCCCACCCTCACGACCCTGCTCGTCCTCGGTGAGATTGAGGGCGGGAGGGAAGCCCTGGTCTGGGAGGGACCCCGCCCCACAGCCAGGCCCCGCTCAGTCAGGAGACCCCAGGGCTCAGGGGACTCACGGGGAGGACTCTGCTCAGGACTCAGGGCAAATCTCTCACAGCCACTCTCTTCCAGGACTGAGTGTGGACCTGAGGACCCGAGTGCAGGCAGGTGAGTCTGTCCCCAGGTGTCCCAGGTCCCATCTCCTCACTGGGGACAAGAGGACAACCCCAGACAGCTGGGGATGGAGAACAGCAGATCTGGGCTGACAGATGGGGGACGGCTGGGAGGATGGAGGCTGAGAGCTGGGCACTGGGGGTAGGAAGTGTCTGTGACCCAGCATCTGATTTCCTCTAGGAACCCCCCCAAAACCCACCATCTGGGCTGAGCCAGGCTCTGTGGTCCCTTGGGGGAAAGCCTATGACCATCTGGTGTCAGGGGACCCTGGAGGCTCAGGAGTTCCGTGTGGATAAAGAGCACAGCATAGCACCCTGGTATAAGCAGAACCCACTGGAGCCCGGGCACAAGGCCAAGTTCTTCATCACACAAATGACAGAGCTCACTGCAGGCAGATATCGCTGTTACTATCTCAGCCCCGCTGGCTGGTCAGAGCACAGTGACCCCCTGGAGCTGGTGGTGACAGGTGAGAGGACACTCAGGGTCCCAGCCTCAGGTGAAGGCCTCAGGAAGGGGGTCTTTATCAGGGTGTCTCCCCTCACAGCCCAGCCCTGGGGTGGCAGGGGAGGTGGGAACCCCATTTAACACGCGGCCTCCTCCTCTCCTAGGATCCTACAGCCCACCCAGACTCTCAGCCCTGCCGAGCCCTGTCGTGAGCTCAGGAGGGAACGTGACCCTCCTGTGTGGCTCAGGGCAGGGATATGGCAGGTTCATTCTGACTCAGGAAGGAGAACACAGGCCCTTCTGGGCCCTGGACTCACAGCCACTCCCCAGTGGGAGTGTCCAGGCCCTGTTCCCTGTGGGTCCCGTGACCCCCAGTCACAGGTGGACGTTCAGATGCTACGGCTGTTACAGGAACACCCCCCAGGTGTGGTCATACCCCAGCGACCCCCTGGAGCTCCTGGTCTCAGGTAAGAAAGTCGCTGTGCTGTCCCCTCTCTGTCCCTACGATCTATGTGGGACCCTGTCCTAGAGAAATATCTCAGCCTGGATGGGAATGAAATGGAGCGCTGAGGAAAAGTCACCCAGAGCAAATCTGTCCTAGCAGACCTCCCGACCCTGTTCAGCCCTGCCCTTCTGGGGTCTAGAAGGTGCCAGGTGGGCAGCGGCAGGGTGCTGAGGTTGCCACAGGGCCGATGTGGACCAAGAGCCTGGATGAGGTGGGGACTCCAGGGGCAGCCTCAGCCCCTCAGCTCTCATGTCCTCATTCCCAGGACCCTCTGCGGAGCCCAGCCCCCCACCCACAGGGCGGGTCTCCCCAGCTGTGCGCCTCCGGGGCCTCTGCTCAGAGGGAGCACAGACCGCCCCAGGGCAGTTCTGAGTCTCTCAGAGGATCTAACGCCCCCAACACTCCAGGACAGGCTTGTGCCCCTGGGGTGGCGGCCCTGGGAGGCAGACAGATGCAGGGAGTGGTGGGAGTCACAGAATGCCTGGGGTCATAGCGGGTGGGGGGGGGGGCGGGAATGACTCGAATGGCAGTGATGGCAGAGGGAGGGGGAGCCTCGTCTGGTTGAGGAGCAGCAGCGCTGAAGTGGGGAGAAGACAGCCCTCACCCTTCACTTTCCGGGACTAATTTATGATGTATGGGTGGGATCCACTGGCAAAGCGGGTCTCGGTCGTCCCTGGGTCATGATTTTGCACAGGTTTTTGGTCCTCATACCAGAGAGTGGGTCATTCTTGGCATGGTATCCCAGTTCTTAGCATCTCAAACTAAGAGTTGAGCGAGACATTGAAGTACAGGGTGAACAAACAGTTCATTGAAAGTAAAAGTGCAGTCCTGAGAAGTAGGAGTGGTCTGAGCTAAAGAGTGGCTCAAGGGCCCTAACTGCTGGGACCTGGGTGATTTTTACTCTTTTCTTGGAAAGGGTTACACCTTTCTGGGCATGTGATCTTTAATTGGCATTTGTTGATTGACAGGGAGCTATTATATAATCTCTTTTCAACTGAGCATGTCCCTTACCAGAAGTCAGTGTCTCATAATGATATTAATGAACTTCTAGGCATATGTATGATATTATAATGATGGTATAATGAGACTTGGGTGATATAGAGGTCCTTATAACTTAATGCACAGGCATCAGTGACTAATTTGAACCTAAGAGCTTGCCGTGTTTTGTAAATTTCTTGTGTTAATTAGTCTTTCCTGTAATTTTTCTTATGGCTGTCTACCTTGGGGCAAGGATTGCTAGGAAAAGGCTGGTGACTATTCCAGCAAGGCAGCTCCCAGGGAAGGGGTCCCAAGATTCCCCCATTCTATCTGCCCACCTCCTTTTCCTCTTGAGAGGCGTGATCCCCACAAAGCTCTGTGGGGAGTTGAGGGCAGGGGGTCTCTTTTTCTGTATCTGCTTCCTGTTGAATGTGGCCATTGTCCCTTCCTGTTTGGGATTCACTGAACTTCCTCTGTGGGAATGGGCTGGTGGCCATGCTGAGGGCTCATTTGTATTCCAATGGCCTCTAGATGAGGAGAGATTTAGTTAATAGATTTTAAAGCATTGGCCGATGAAACAAGCCTCAAAGTCACTAACACAAGGTTGCTATTCAATGGAAGGGCTGCGACCTGAGAATCAAGTCCCAAAGTCACTAACGTAAGGTTACCATGCAATGGAAGGGCTGTTCAGCACCATTGGGCTTAAATGGTGTGGACAAAACACTGGGGACAATGATTATAATTAGTCATAAATCATAAATTTCAGAGTGACTTAACACAAATTTTGGGGTGATTGTCTAAAGATTGAGTCAGGGGATGTTCTGTGGGCTAGGCAAAAAACTTTCTACTGTTTAAGGCTCTGGGCTGTGGAAAATAGATGAATAAAAATGATTGAGACTAGGGACTAAGAAAAAATTACAACTTGGGAGCTTGAGGGGGTCTTCTCTTTGGCCCATATCAGTCCCAGAGCTCCTGGTCTCAGGTGAGAAGCCTGGCTTTGTCCTCCTTGGGCTTCATGATCATCCCTGGACCTGGTCCCCAAGAAAGTTTGAACATGATTGGCACAAGGGGAAGATTCTACAAAGAAGGGTCATCTGGTGGAAGGGTGAAATAAGCACAGGGATGGGGTGTCCCACCCTGTGACACCCCATCTCTGCCGTCTCAGGCAGGGCTGAGGGAGGGAGAGGGATGGGCTAGGCATGGGGGAGGCTAAGAGGAAGTGAGGTTACAGTGAAGTTACAGGACATCATCCACCCACTGACTTCTGGTGTCTGCCTCTCAGAACCAGGAGCCCAGAGCAGGGGGACATCCCATGGGAGGGACCCCTGGCGGTGGGGCTGGGGCTGTGTGGACACAGTTCTCCTGGGAGGCTGGACTCTGAGCGCCTTTCCCGAGTGAGTAAGGCGGAGCTGCCTGGCCATGCCCTGAAGAGGCCCTTCCGTGTCTGACCTCCTGGGCATCTGAAAAGTGACTCACCCTAGACCTGCTCTCAGCACAACCCTCTCAGCCAGTCCTGCTCCCAGGCACTGTGACCTTACGTGGATGAAAAAGCTGAGGGACACAGCGGGCAGGAGCGTGTGACTGTTATCCATCAGCCTGGAGGCTCAGCTTAGCAATCAGGAGCCCCAGTGCTACGCAGACAGCTAAGGTTTGCAAATCCCCAGTTGGCAGCTCAGCTGTCCCTGGCCCCACACAGGTTCTGCGGGACTTTCCACGAAACGCCAGCACCCTGCACAGCGGACCTGGCGCGCAGGCCCTCAGCGGTTAGGGGCGTGTGTGGGAGCAAGAGGAAGAGGGGACCCGTGGCAGCCCTCGTGTCCAGACCTGACTTGGAATGCAGGGAAGAGGCCGGCTGATGGGGGAGGCTGGGAGAGGTGGGGAGAGGACAGAGGGATGGCCTCTGGCAGCTCCTACTTCTCTTCTCCAGAGACCCTTAGCTGGAACCCCTCCCCCACACGAGTGGGGGCCCCTGAGCCTTCTCAGACCAGGACAGGGGCCCCTCAGGCCAAGCTGGGGTCTCCCGTGGGTGACGCTGGAGCCCACACTGGACTCTGACTGTAGAGAGAAGTGTCCCCACCTGGGGGCACTGCCCGGTGCTCACTCAAGACCAAGGAGGGACTATGCTCAGCTCACTGAGGACCTAGGGGCTTCCTGGCAGACTTTGTATGCAGTTTATGTCTGCTCCGCATTTCTGGGCATGCTTAGCCATTGTTGCTCTGTTTTGAGACATTTAAACAATACTTACAAATGTAAACTTACAAATTTAATTTCTTATATGGATTCAAGATTCAAAATCAAGTAATCTGATTCCTATTTTCATTGGGGTTAGGTGAACTTTATGTATTCATTATAGAGAATAAATTCTTACTAATATGAAGTTTTCTTTTAAAAGATGCTTTAAAAGGCTTACTTTTGACTTCAGATGCATTTTGTAGTTTCATTCATAAAGTTGTCTACACTCACAGCTTAAGAATTAGTTTAGTACTTTATTAATTTGTAAGTTTTTGGTTCCTTTATATTGTCAAAGGAATTAAGTATACATAACAATGATACCTGTTTTGTTTTATTAATTTTATATCCAGTAACTTGCCACAGATTCTCTACTTTTCCATGGTTTTTCAATTGATCTCCTCTGATTTATAAATAATAATTCTACCAACCACAAAAATACTGAGATTTCACTTTTTAATTTCCAGATTGTGTACCAGTTTTATGTAGCATCAAATACCATGAGTTAACAATGCCAAAGTGACATGTACCTGAATGTCACTTTAAGGAAACATCTTTATATTAGCCCAACTTATATTTACTCAAACATATCATGTGTGTGTGTGTGTGTGTGTGTGTGTGTGTGTGTGTGTACACATTCATACATAGATAAATGATGATAGATGATGATAGAAGATGGTAGCTAGATAGATGATAAATAGATAGATGATAGATAGATAGATAGATAGATAGATAGATACAAGTAGATATAAAACACTATTGACTTAACCATTTCAGTTCATTTTCCTGTTTCATTCCATCTAGATTAGTAAAAAAGTATCTAATATTTTAGCACATTTTCTGGATCTTCACCTGGCTCCTCTACTAAAGCCTGTTCTCCTATTCAGGAATCAGCTTACATGTCACCTCCAAATGCCACCTTCACTGTAACACCACTCAGGACTGACCTGCCTTCTTCTAACCTATTTTATTTCATGTAATAAAGACACCTATGCTGTGTGGTTGAATTCTTTCTCATTCGCATATGTGTCTGTACATGTGAGGCCAGCCCCTCATCCACAAATCCTGTGTTTTCAGATGTTGAATAAATATAAGCTATCATATCCAGCAGAGTTAGCTCATGTGGTCCTGTGTCCCAGAATGAACAGGCAGATGACAAGAACTCAATTATTTCTGGATTGAGACCATTTTCCTCACCAATCCTGTTCTCTGGGCACAGCCAAACTCTTTCAATGTGACTCAGAAGCACAGGCTAAACTCAAAGGCACAGGGAAACTGAAAAAATTCGTGAGAAGAGACAGGGTCTTTCTATCACAGAGAGAGGGGTTTTGAGGGGACTGGTAACAGTTCCATCACAAGAAACAAAGTTATGAGACTCAGAGCCCAGGGAAAAGGCTTAAGCGGCATCAACTTCTCATCTATCCCCTCTTTCTTTGGTTCTTAGAAGCTGCTGACACCACCAGCCCATCAAAACACAAGTCAGACCTCAAGAGTGGTAAGTAGGAGAAATATCTGGTAATGAATGGGGCTGCACAATTACAATGGAGGTCACAGAGAAAAGCAGAACTGGGTGGGAAGGGGTGTAAGGTACCTAGCCTATGACATTCAGCTCTTTTTACTCCTGACATTCGGGAGGCCCTGATGCCCTCCCATCCTTTATGGACCCTCAGTCCCCAACTGTTGAAAAAGGAGAATCTCTCAGCTGCAGGGTAATAAGCTTGTGGGGTCTTCTGTGTCAGGCTGGACACAGAACACATAGCACACAATCATTTCTGTACTGGGACCACATTTACTGCTACTCCTGATGTCTGGGCCACAGCTAACTCTTATCCAAGTGACTCAGAGCAGGTTCTGAATTCAGACACATCAGGTAGGCCAAGCTAATCCAACACGGAGACAGAGGGAACCTGGCAGAGTAGAGACAGGGCTCATTAAGGGACTGTATAAGAGTTAAGATAGAAGAGAAGAGAACTGGGAGCAACTGAGAGCATAGGACCCAGGAGGAAGGCTTGTGTCTCCCCAACTCCTCACTCACAGCCTCATTTCCTGATTCTCAGGAGAAGCTGACACCATCAGCCCATCTCAAAACAAGTCAGCCCCCAAGAGTGGTGACTAGAGCTCCTCAGCTGTGGGGCTGGCCAGAGGGTCAGGGCCTGTCAATGACATGCAGGTGCCCTGGGTGGACAGCCAGGATCCGGGGAGATTAGAGTCTGTGCTGACCTCTATGGCCTCTTTGTTTGTGATCCCCAGCCCCCCAGCCCCAGGACTACGCAGTGGGGAACCTCATCCGAATGGCTGTGGCTGGCGTGGTCCTGGTGGTCCTCGGGGTGCTGTTCTTTCAGGTTCCACACAGCCCAGGGGGCACTCACGATGCAGCCAGGAGCTGAACACAGGAGGGAGCAATGCACTGTTCAGAGTGGTGGAGACTTGGAGCTCATCTGATGGCCCAGGAGGCGTGAAAGAACATCTGCACCATAATTTGAGGAATTGTCTCAGGAGAGTGTCCTGGGACGAGACAGAGTTTGGGGGCAGGGAAACATGTGTGTGTCCCTGTAGAGGACTCTCCCTACATTAAACGTGGTCTTTCCCTCCCTACCATCACTGACTCTCCTTGACTGCTCTTCAGTTCTCGCCCTATGACATGCGGGTGCATCCCACATGGCAGGTTTGGATCCACTTCTATACACACCTTCACCCTAGACCATTACATATAAGCAAAACATGGTGTCTCTATAACACTGGGCTTTTATCCAGCCATGAAGAACAAAGCACTTATACCTGCTACAATGCAGGCAAAAGTCTAGCTACCTGGCAGAAGCTAGACAGAAAGGATCACCTTTTTGTGTGATTCCGTTTATATCAATTATCCAGAAGGAAATCATGGTCAGAAGCTGAGCGGGAGGAGAGAGTGGAGACTGACTGCTTCGTGGTTTCTTCAGGGGTCACGAAACTCTCTTGGAAGTAGATATGTAGGCGTGATGTTATAAGGTTGTGAACTTATTAAATTCCAGTTCGTTAATATACTTTACAAGGGTCACTTTTATGTTATGAGAATTTCACATCAATAAAAAGCATTGCAAATCATAAGGACACGGCTCCCCATAGAGCCTCTATTGCTTGAGAAATTGAACCCGATATCCATGGAGTTAGTGTCATGGGAGGCAGACCTCTCACCATGTCAGAGATGCCTTAGTGCTTAGTGATTAACTCATTGATGAAATTTTCCACTTCAATACTAAATTTGACTGAGTAGAGGATACTGAGAAGGCTCAGCAGGTTGAGCACTTGCCTTGTAGACCCGGGGTCTGAGGATCAAATACTGGCCTGGACCATGAGAACTCGTATGAGGAACTGGGGTATGCCCATAGCTCAGTTCTCACCAGGGTGAGCCTCCTATGTGGGAGGCCCCCCGTTTGGCTCCCGGCTCAGGCTGGAGGCCCCTGGCCAGTTCCTGCCTGTGCAGGCTCGCCCCCACCTGTGGAATAAAACTATGTAGAAAACTAATGACATGCAACTATGGAGACTGTTCTGGGCCCTCCCCTGTTTCTCTGTCTCTCTCTGTGAAAAAAATAAAAACTAAAAATAAATCTTTAAATTTGACAGAGTATGGAATCCAGGATGAGCACATCATTCGTGCATCCTTTAGTTTTGAAGACATCTGCCATTTGACTAACTTCTCCATCAGTATGTTGGGTGAGAAGGACGATTTGGGGCTTCCAATAGCCCTAGTTACCATAAGTTCCTTATACCCTCGTTTCTATCTGGTCATAGAAATGACACCAGATTGAGACCCTGTCACAGCCCTGAGAGGTGAGGTTTTGTCATTTTCTACAATGAGGAAAATGAGAGAGGCCATGTTATTGGCTCAAAGTAGATGGTCCATAAATGTTTCACCCACGCCTTAAGTTAAAACCTGTGAATTGTCTCCAGATAGTGTTTTTCCCAAAGCAAGAGGACAAGCCACAGTATCAGATGAGGAGCTCTTGTCATGGGAGCAGGGGCGGTGAGGAGGCATCCTGGACTGAGAGGTTTTGGTGGAGAGTGATGTAGAGAAAGTGCTCCTGCTTACAGAAACAAGGAAGCCAGACAGAGGACGCGCTAGGGAGAAACTCCCACACACCCAGGCCAGGAGGGAGATGCCAGTTCCATCTGTGGATCAGTTGACAGTTTTATAAGCATGTCCACACACCTTCTCCTCTTGCAGTCATCTGTCCTGTGACAACCTCGTCCAGTCAACCAAGGCAGAGTGGAAGAGCCCTCAGTCTTCACTGTCTTCCCCTTCACACACAATGAACCCTACTCCAGTGATATTCACGAATCTCCACCTGAAATTCCATGTTGTTGAAGGTCAGGCTGTGCTAAACTCTCCAGCCCCCAAAGAGCCAGCTCCTCCCTACAAACCAAACTCCTCCCAGGGAACCAACTGCCCTCCTCAGACACACACACACACACACAACCTGAGTCATCACCACATCGTGCCTTCTCATGGTTGCTCTCTGAGCCAATATGAACACAGCAGTCTGTTTTCCAAAACTCCTGACCACAGTAAGGACAAAGTCTTTCTGCCTCTTTATACTGCACTGTAAATGTACTAATGCCATAGGTTTTGTGTAAAGGTTACACAAGAAATCCACATAGCCACTTAGAATACTGAGCAGGTCGTCACCTCCGGGCTGGATTACTGTTGGAGATTTATCACTGTTTATTATCTATACCATCTTCCTAGAGGCCATTCCCTACACAATAGTACCTTATCAAAACAACAATCTGTTCACATATTCTTTACTGAAAAGTTTCATGTTACCTTAAAGATAAACGCAAGAGTGCCTGCAGGGAGCACAGAGCCTGTGTGACCAGAGCACAGTCCTCCTTGATGACACAATAATTACAGAAGTCACCCCTCCTGGCTGAGATTGCTGTCCCCTCATCACACATGGACTGACTCCTACTGTGTCCTGCTCTCTCCTTCTCCAGAAGATCCCCACACTTCATGGCTAAGGTGCTAGATGTTCAACTGTTAGTGTATCTCTATCCTCTATCTTTCTCATTCTTTAGAACTTACCTAACCTACCGCCAAATTATCTATGTTTGCATTGTCTGTTGTCACTAATCGAAGCTGCATGCTTACAGGAAAGAAACTGGTCACCTTCACCTGTGACTCATGCCCGGATTGGGTAACTGCTGAGTGAACAATGGGATGATGAAAGGAAGGAGGACAATTTGCATTTACAGAGTCTCAGGAAAGGAAGTGACTTACCCAATGTCACAGAGCTTCTATAATAGGGAGAATCCGAATTGGGACAGAAATTGGGCTGCTCTTTAGTTCTGCCCTGCATCCTTTACTCTCATGTTCTGGTACTGGTATCACCTCTGGATTTGGAATGAGGTAGAGACAGAGCATGCGGGATGTGGTGAGACTCTGACAGGTCTCAGAGCCGGCTGTTTCTTTAGCTCTGTTCTTCAGTGAGAACAGAGAGGGCCGATGAGGAACTTGTGTTCTGTCACATAAGCCTGGACATTGTCACACCTGCGTGCCACTCTCCTGAAGGGTTTGGTAAATTTTATGTGTATTCTGCACCACTGAAAACCATGGGAAGAAGCAATAGGATCCAGACCCTCATTGCCCTTTTCTGCCTCGGTCAGCTTTGGGAAAAGAAGAGGGATGAGGTCCTCTCTCCTCTTAAGTCCTGGTCCTCAAAGACCCAAAATGCAAGAGACAGTGAAAACAGAATTTCTGGAGGGAGGAGAGATGTGCTCAGTGCCTGGTGAGACTCCCAACACTCGAGAGCACAGACAGGGCCTGGAGCCTCTTTGTGAGGGTGGAAGATGGTTTACACTAGGACTGTCTTTTAGGGTGGTGTTAGGCCGATGGACCTGGCATAGACAGGTGAGACCTCCCCCAGACCTTTCTCTGTCCCAAAACCACCCGGGCAACTGGTGGAAGCACGGCAGGTCTGGAGTGATGGTGACCAGTCTAGGAGGGGCCTTGGAGCGACAGCACATGAAATGTGGTAGAGAAGGGCACAATTCAAATCTGATTACTTTCCAGGGGTCTTCCTCGAGCCCTCCATCTGGGTTGACCTAGGCCCCACCGTCACCATAAGTAGCCCTGTAACCATGTGTCAGGGTTCTCTGCAGGCTGGTGTCTACCATCTGCATAAAGAATGTGGTGCTCAAACCTTGATGTGAGGACCCCACAGGACTCCAGCAACAAGAACAGTTTCTCCATGAAAACCACAAGTTCACACACTGCAGGATGGTACTAGTGTGTGCGTCATACCAACAGGAACAGATGGTCAGAGCGGAGTGACTCCACTGTCCTCGATGGTGACAGGTAAGAGGGAGGACCTGGGTCCCTTTGCACTGTGGGGGTTCTCCTCACAGGCGCAAGATAATGAAGTGTTGCCTCAGGGGTACCACCCCTCATAGCCCACACCTGGGGTAGGATAGCTGATGGTCCCCCTGTAATAGAGCTCCCTGCTCCTCCCTCAGGTGTGTACAGAGCTCCCCCCTCTCAGCCCACCCAAGCCCTGTGGTGGCCTCAGTGGGCAACGTGTCATCTCATGTAGCTCATGGTTCACATCAGGCATTTTCTACCTGCTGGGAGATGGAGGGGCTGACCTACCCAAACACACTGAGGCAGAATCATGGATCTATTCTGGGAGGTGGCAAGCTCTCTTCCCTGTGGACACCTTTCATGAAGGGACCTATGCATGCTATGGTTCCTCTAGATCCTATCCCAATGTGTGCTCACACCCCAGTGACCACCTGCATGTCAAGGTCATAGGTGAGGGGATCCTTGCTTAGTCCCATTTCTTTTCTGGACCCAAAATGACAGACCTCAGATTTGTGTCCACTGGAGCCCTGGGGGGCCATAGGAGTCATAACACTGGCCTCCTGGGGACAGAAGCACAAGCAGAAGATTAAAGTATAGACATTGAGGACTGTCTCTGCAGCCCCAGTGGCAATGTGGGGCCAGGCAGTGCTGAATGTGCACAGGATGAAACTGAAAGATGTGGGTGGCCAACCTCTGAGCACAGATGGGGTTAATGATGACATAAAACGGGAGCCACAGCTTCATGTCCTCCTGTTTCTGCTTCATGCAGCTTTGGGGATCTGAGGCCCTTCACCCACGTGGACAAAATTTACGTCGGTTGGGTGACACAGTCCACATAGCCTAGAGGAGACAGAAACAGATGCCCCAGTCCTGGTCTGAACTTCTCTGCTTATCCTTTCATGTTTTAAACATGGACATAAGGAGCTGTTTCCTACAGGATAGAGCAGGGGTGGAGATGAAGAGAAGGGTCAAATATCTCAAATATTGAGGTTATTGGTGCCTGTTGGGTGGGCAGTGTAAGAGGAAATGCGTGCAGGGGAAGATGACCAGCTGAGGTGGGGAGAAAGGCGCTCTGGCATGGTGCTGATTTTAGGGTCCTTAACAGGCATCCTGGCACCTGTGAAATAAGGTTCACATATGAAGAGCAGAGTAAAAGGGGGCTCTCGTTTTTGGATCAAGGAGGTTGAGGATAGCACTGGGAGTTTGAGCTGAAGTGGAATTTGTCCCCTTTAGATGAGACACTGACAAAATTCTATCCGTATCTGGAACTTAATTATCTTATCTGTCCAATCAGAACTCTATCCCAGATTTCCAAGAAATCAGCTATGTAAGTCTGAGGTTCATTGAATTTCTGTGAAAGAAAGTCTAGGAATACTTCTCTGAACCCTTCAGTTCATGATGAACATGACCTTTCCCCACCAGTAGTTGTTGTCATTATAGGGGAGGACAAAGAGAAAGGCAAGATTTCTGTCTTAATTTCCATGAACATCAGGTTGCAGGCCAGATCAGGTCATGATTTAAAACATCTCCCATAAGAACTCATGTTAGTGTTTCCTTCCTCCTCCCAGTGTTACCTGGTATTTCCTGGTATACCGTTTGTCAAAGCCCCAGAGCCTGCTGATGTCTACAGATATCTCTATTCTGTCCAGCTGTCCATTTACATATTTCACTGTAACATTTACCGGTATCTATTTTTGCTTTTCTCATTACCTTCCTATCTAGACAACAAACTCAATGAATAATTACAAGTTATGGTAGTTGTGGTGATCCTTGATTCTAGAAAGATTGTCTGATGGGTTGTAAATATTCCATCATTTATGTTCTAAAAGAATAGATTGATAGAAGAAAGAAAAGTGATGTGACCTGAGGGTAAGGGAGTAGGTGGGTGGGAGAGCTGGTGGGGGGGAGTAAAAAGGGGGCATCAAATATATGGTGATGGAAAGAGAGCTGATTCTGGGTGGTGAGCACATATTGCAATGTATAGACAATGTAATGTAGAATTGTACACCTGGAAACAACGTAATTGTTATCAATAAATGTCACCCCAATATAGTTAACAATAAAAAAAGACAGAAAAGTGATGTGGAAATATATAATCCCTAGTCAGGGACAAAAGGAGCTGGATGAAATGGAGAAATAAGAAAACAAACCCAGCCCTTCACACCTTCATGTTCCTGATCTCAGAACAAAATGAAGGCCCAAATGTTTATCTTTGTATCATAACTAGATCAAAGTTAACACACCAGAGATGCTCTCCTCCAGGGATTGATATGGGCATTATTAGTTGCAGAGACTCGTTGGAAATCAGAAAATGCATCACTCACGCATTTTTATATCACCTCCCTGGCACCTTCTCAGTTTTTGGTTCATAGGAGCTATTGATACACTGTGACCACCACAAAAGAATTCCAATTCCAAGACTGATGAATAAGGAAAAATTCTCAGTTATGGGGCTGGGTGCACAGGATCAAACTCAGTCAGTAAAAAACAGGTGCCTTGGTAAACGTGTAGGGGTCTTGGTTTGATTTCAGTCTGCCCTGACTACCTTGACCTCTTTGTTCACAATTATCAGCCTCCCACCCCAGGACTACACAGTGGGGAAGGTCATGCAGAAAAGCATGATTGGCATGCTCCTTGTGGTCCTCAGGCTGCTGTTTCAAGCTTAGTGCAGTCAGACAAGGACATATGATGCAGTCAGAAGGTGAACACAGAGAAAACCCACCATTCAGCCAAGTAGAGCCTTGAAAAAGAATCTGATGATATAAGAGGTTCTGGAAGGAAATCTGGGGTAGAGTGGGAAACTGAATACTGAGAATGTTGAAGGTGAAACCATGGTTCATGTGCAGGAAGATATTGGGGCTGTTGCTGAACAACATTTTCTGCAATTAAACTGTGGTAAATTCACTTTGTAACACTGTTGATTCTCCTTGAATGGAGCTTCATCTTCTGTCAACCCTATGGCATGAGGCTATAGCTCACTTCATAGGTTTTGATCCACACCTGTACCTTCCATCTCTGGCCCACTCATATACAATACATTATTTTCACTTTTATTTATGTCATTCCCTGCTGTGTGCATCTCTTCAGCTCACAACACAGAAGCTGTTTAATCACTGAATTAATAAATAAATATCAGGTCCAGTTTGCATAAAATAAATCCAAAATTAATCTGAGGGGAAAAAAAAAAACCTTCTCTGAATTCATTAAGTGCTTCTCTCTTTATCAGTTTATGCCTGTTGTAGTTTCTCCAGAAATATCATCAGTCCAAGTGAGCACACTGGAACTTACATTGACAGTCAGGTGGTGTTTGGCAACACACCTCTAAGAAAATCCTGTTTTTTCCCCAAAGGCCCTGATTTGTGGCATTTGCCAATTTCCTGTGTGTAAATGTTCCCTTATGGCCAACCTTAAGATGTCAGTGTGAATGGACTGTATGCACAATTGGGGTAGAATACATAAAATCATCTTCACAAGTGAACACATGCCAACTGTAGCCCCTCACTGATGACCCCGATGTGCACATGGTTTCTTTTATTTTAAATGTTGGGAAAGCTGGGACGGCTCAGTGAGTTAAGCACTCACTTTGTAGCCCCGGAGCCTGAGGATCGAATCCTGGCCCCAACCCAGGTGAACCCATATGCTGAACTGAGGTGTGCCCCCAGTTCAGTTCTTGCTGGGGCCTATGTGGAAAGCTCCCAGCCCAGTTCCTGCCCTGCGCAGCCCCATGCCCACCTGTGGAGTGAAACTATATGGAAAACTAATGCTGTCAATTATGGAGACTTCTCTGGGCCCTCCCCCTTCTCTGTCTCTCTCTGTCTGTCTCTCTATCTCTCTCTCTCTGTCAAAACAAAAAACAATAAACATAAATCTTTAAAAAAATGTCATGGTAAATTTCAACTCAGACTGATGCCACAGTTTCAAAGAAATTGTCATTGAAAATTCTAATCTGGAGATGGTATCAAGATGGCGGCATGAGAGTAGCTCTTGAAACCTCTTTTGGAAAGAACAACAAATTAAACAACTAAAATCCAACCAGAGAATCCCTAAGCAACACACAGCCTAATCTGAGAGACCCACTCATTGCAAGAAGATACCTAAAACCAGAGGAAGGAAGGCGAGTGAGAGAGAAGAAAAGGAAGCAGTGTGGAGACATGCCAGATGATCTCACTAATGAGATTTACCAGGCATTCAAAGAGGAACGCACACTTATCCTCCTCAAACTTTTCTAAAAAACTGAAGAAGAGGCAATACTTCCCAACTCATTCCAGGAAGCCAATATTACCCTAATACCAAAGCCTGGCTAGGACATCACAAAAAAATAAAACTATAGACCAAAACACCAATGCAAAACACCTAAACAAAGTACTAGCAAATACAATACAACAATTCATTAAAAAGATTATACATTATGATCAAGTAAGATTCATCCCAGGGACACAAGGATGGTTCAACATATGCAAATTGATCAATGTGATACACCATGTAGACAAAATAAAAGATAAAAACCATATAATTATATCAATTGATGCAGAAAAAGCATTCGACAAGATACAACATTTATTTATGACCAAAACACTTAATAAAATGGGTATACAAGGAAAGTACCTCAACATAATAAAGGCCATATATAACAAACCCTGATTAAATGTCATACTCAATGGGGAAAAACTGAACCCTTTCCTAAAATCAGGAAAAAGACAGAAATGTCCCCTGTCTCCACTGCTATTCAGCATACTGCTGAAAGTTCTGATCAGAGCCATTAGACAAGAAAAAGAATAAAAGCATCCAAATAGGGAGTGAAGAAGTTAAACTGTCATTTTTTGCAGACAACATGATCCTTTATATAGAAAACCCTAAAGACTCCACCAGAAAACTATTACCAATAATTAATAAATACAGTAAAGTTGCAGGATACAAAATCAATGTACAAAAGTCCACAGCATTTTCATATACAAACAACAAAACTTCAGGAAAAAAAAATGAGAAAAACAATACATTTTATGATCAAACCAAAAGAATAAAACACTTAGGAATAAATTTAATAAAGAATGTGAAAGACTTATACATGGAAAACTTATAAAGACATTATTAAAAGAAATTGAAGAAGATACAAAGAAATGAAAAGATATTCTATGTTCATGGATTGGAAAAATCAACATAGTTAAAATGGCCATATTACCCAAAGCAATATACAGATTTAATGCAATTCCCATCAAAATCCCACAGACATCCTTTCAAGAAAAAGGTTTTTAAAAATGATCAGATTCGGGGAAGCCAGGATGGCTCAGTGGGTTAAGCGCTCACTTTGCAGTGCTGGGGACCGAGGATTGAATCCTGGCCCCGGCCCGTGCGGAACCATGTGCTGAACTGGGAGCTCCCCCAGTTCAGTTCTCTCTCTGTCTCTGTATCTCTCTCTCTCTCTCTCTCTCTCTCTCTGTTAATAAACAATTAAAAATAAATAAATAAATATTAAAAAAAAAAAAATGATCAGATTCACATGGAACCACAAAAGGCCCTGAATCGCCAAAGCAATCGTCTGAAAAAAGAATAAGGCTGGAGGCATCACACTCCCTGACTTCAGTCTATACTACAAAGCATCAATAATCAAAACGTCTTTGAATTCGCAGGAAAATAGACAATCAGACCAATGGAACAGAATGGAAAACCCAGAAATAAACCCACAAATACGTAGACAGATAATTTTTGACAAAGGAGAAAAAAAAAATACAATGGAGAAAAGA
>PVKE010023148.1:0-24920 GCA_004027555.1 Craseonycteris thonglongyai
CCCGCCCCCCCCCCCCCGGTCCTGCGCGCTTGCTCTGTTCACCATCTCTCTCTTGGACTGCAGGGGAGCTCATGGAACTGATCCGCAGAGAGGGCCGGAGAATGACGACCGCACAGCCCTCAGAGACCACCGTCGGCAACATGGTGCGGAGAGTACTCAGGATAATCCGGGAGGAGTATGGCAGGTCAGGCCCACGTCCTGGACTCCGGGTTGGACCTAGTGACGCTTTTTGCACGAGCAACTCTACCCGCTTGGAGCCTTTATAGGATCTGAGCAGGTCTTATTACTTAAATCATCACACCTGCTTACTACCGCCTTTTTGGGTCTTGCTGCCTTCCTAGACTTCACGGACGCAGCGACGAGAACGACCAGCAGGAGTCCTTGCACAAACTCTTGACATCTGGAGGCCTGAGCGAGGATTTCAGCTCCCCTTATGCCCAACTCCAGTCCAACATCATTGAGGCAATTAACGAGCTGCTTGTGGAACTGGGTAAGAATCTTGATCCCTATGTGGACAGGACAAGTTGCAGAAAAATGAGGGAACTACAGACAGAAGACCCTGGAAGTTGTTCATCAGCAGAGATGGGTGATGACCGGGACTCTTGGTTCTCAGAGGTTTGCCCTCCATCCTAATTAGGAAGGGTTGCAATAGGTGGTAGGACTAAGATAACCCTCTCTACGTTTCCTTACAGACCAACCCTATGTAGACTACAAATCCACTGTGGCAGAGTCCTTTAGGACAGAGCTTTATTTCCATTTTAAAGAAGATGAACTCCCTAAAACATGGTTAATAGACCCTCCTTCACTATACTTTCTCTTGAATTTTTATCCCCCCTCCCATCCCCCTTGTCTTTGTGACCCAGGAGACCTGCAGATGCTCATTACAATCAGTGTTCTTCAAGGGAGGAAGGAGCTGGGTCTGTGCACTCAGCTGCTGCTTCCAAATTCCTCCTGTTTTTCTTCTGTGGCCTCCCTCTTAGGTGGAGGTATTGTGACCCCCTATGGAGGAGTTTTTTATTTTTTAAAGGGGAAGCTTTGTTTACCCCACCCTTACCACTCTAGAATTTTCCAGATTGGGCTAATTCTTACCTGATTCATTGTCTTCAAAATCAGTTGTAAAGGAGCGGGTGCCATGGCAGGGCAGGAGGGTCAGTTGATGAAGAGGGGTACTGCTGGGAAAGAGGGCAGGTAGAAGATCCCCAAAGAGCAGAGTTTTTAAGAAAAGATGACATTTCACATTAAGTTCTTTAACCCTGTGTTACCAGGGCCTGCTAGGTGGGCAGTCTGCGGGATAGGCACACATTCCCTTTTGTGCCTTGTCAAGTCTGTCCATGCTGTGGCATGGCAGTATCATATTTTCCTTGTAAAACTGTTCTTGCAGAAGGGACAACAGAGAACATTGCAGCTCAGGCTCTGGAGCACATCCACTCCAATGAGGTGATTATGACCATTGGCTTCTCCAGAACCGTAGAGGCCTTCCTCAAAGAAGCTGCCCAGAAGAGGAAATTCCATGTCATTGTGGCAGAGTGTGCTCCTTTCTGTCAGGTAGGGGGACTGCTAGAGTTGATCAGAAAACTTTGATAAGCAAGACATTTTGAAGATAAAACATTAAGGGGATTTTCAAGTTGTTCATCCTGTGAAACTTTTTTTTATTTTAAGATTTTTATTTTATTGTTTTTGCCAGAGAGAGACAGAGAGAAGGGGGAGGGCCCAGTGCAGTCTCCATAGTTGTACATCATCAGTTTTTCAAAATGGTTTCGCCCCACACAGGTGGGCAGGGGCCGCACAGGGTGGAAACTGGGCTGGGGGCCTCCTGCATAGGAGGCACGCTCCCTAGAGCCAGGGGCCCAACTAGGGGGCAAGAACTGAACTGGGGCCCTCCCGCTCGGGAAACATGCTCCAGTTCAGCATATGTGTCCGCACTGGCTGGGGCCGGGATTTGATTCTCGGTCTCCAGGGCTTCTAAGCAAGCACTTAACCCACTGAGCCATCCCGGCTTCCCCTGTGAACCTTTTTAAACATTGGTTTAAGAAAGTTGGGTGAACAGCTGGGTCTAAGAAAAGATAGACATTGGTTCTTTTAGGAATCAAAACAGGGTAAATTAACTTGGGGATGACTGATGCTTGGTCTGACCTCACTCAGTCCTTAGGTAAATAATAGGTCTCAAAAAATGGAAATATGTAAGGATGTAGGATGCTATAAAATAATGAGCCAGGAGCTGTCTTGCCAGCTATGCCTGATTATGCGAGCAAGTAGTATTTCCAGTTTTGTGGCTGCTCTAGTTCTGCTGTGGAGTATTAAACATTTATTAGCTTCCCTGCAGCTTACCAGAGAATACTTACCGCAGGCAGAAAAATGAGTTAGTTATGTGTTGAAAATGGTGTGTTGGCTATGCCCAGTATCACAGAATTCCCCAGATCCAGTTACATTTGAGAGGTCTTTTACTATCTCTCACTCTTTGTCCAAGCATTAACCTTTCTCTCCTGTTGTAGGGTCATGAAATGGCAGTCAATTTGTCCAAAGCAGGTATTGAGACAACTGTCATGACCGATGCTGCCATTTTTGCTGTTATGTCAAGAGTCAACAAGGTGGGTGTATTTGGAGTTACATTATGCTGAATTCATGAAGATTATACTTCCAAAGTATTGATTTTTTTTTTTCCTCCCTTCTACAGTAGCCATGAGAAGTTTCTAGCACCTATTAAAAGTGCATGTTTGGGCCTTGCCTTTTATATTTATTAACTGAATATTTTTCCTATGTATCATTATTCCTCATTTAGAATAGCTTCTTTTGGTTAATGCATTGAAAGAATGAAGTGGGACTAAGTTAAGCATGTTAGCTGCTAGGGATCCAGTAGAGGGCTCCTTCCTTATGCGCAGAGAGCTTGTTGGTGGTGGATGGAAAATGAGAAAGGCTCCCCACTTTTCAGGGGGTGTGGCATATAGATTTCCTGAAAAGGCTAAAAGCAGTAGACATTGCAGTTTCCTTTCCTGTATTATGTTAATTATTTCCTTGGGAACTCACTTTTAAACTAGAACTGTGGTCCTGAGCCTAGAATTCCTTTCCCTCCACTGCATGTGACCCCTCAGGAAGCAAGGACTCAGGCCTGAGCATTCAGGCTATTGTACCCAGTGGCCCTTTTAAGACTATCCCCAGGATGGCTCGCATTTTTCTTCCTATCCCAAAGGTGATCATTGGCACAAAGACCATCCTGGCCAACGGAGCCCTGAGAGCTGTGACAGGAACTCACACTCTAGCACTGGCAGCAAAACACCATTCTACCCCACTCATCGTCTGTGCTCCTATGTTCAAGCTTTCCCCACAGGTATGTATGTCTGTATCTAACCAAGAGAAGGAAGCCAACGGTCTCTGGGCCTTCAACCTACTCACTCTGGGGCTTTTCTTTATCTGCATTTATTCAATGGATTAGATCCAGTGGAAACTGGAAAAAGCCACAGAAGGCTTGATCCAGGAAAAACAATTGATATTTATAATCTGTCAGCTTTAAGAAGTCGAAATTGTAAGGTCAGGACGATACATAGTTGAGGAAGGCCCTTTGTTTACATTGCCACCACTCCTTGTCACCCTGACCATTTCTGAAAATGCCAAGCAAGTTAAAACTAGGAACATAGAATTTGTTTTATTTGTCACAGTTCCAGAGTCTGTCCTCTGTAGCCTGAATACAAGCAGTTATACTAAGTAGAGTCATGTAGTCATTAGTGATAGAAGCTCTTTGCTTTGAAAATATTCTACTATAGGTCTCTATTTTTTTAATTGAGGTATAATTCACATAACACACAATTAACCATTTAAAAATGTTCAGGGGAAGCTGGGATGGCTCAGTGGGTTGGGCGCTCACTTTGCAGCGCCGGGAACTGAGGATCGAATCCCGGCCCCAGCCTGTGCAGAACCATGTGCTGAACTGGGAGCTCCCCCAGTTCAGTTCTCTCTCTTTCTCTCTCTGTCAAAAATAAATAAAAAAAAAAAAATATATTTAAAAAAAAAAAATGTTCAGTTCAGTGGCACTTATTACATTCACAGCATTGTGCAACTGCCACTCTCTAGTTTCAAAACTTTTTCATCATTCCAGAAAAACACTTTGTACCCATTAAGTAATCACTCCCTCTTCCCCGCTCCCCATCTCCCAGTAATCATTCATCTGTTTTCTGTCTCTATGGGTTTGCCTCTTTGGGATATTTCGTATAAAAGGAATATAGTACGTGCCCTTTTGTTTGTGACTTCTTTCACTTAGCATGTTTTTGAGGTTCATCTGAGTTATAGCACAGTTCTTTGTTTCTTTTAATGGCTGAATAATATTCAACCTTATGGGTATACCAAAGTCTGTTCATCTGTTGATGGCCATGTGGGTTATTTCTACCTTTAGGTTTTTGTGAATAATGCTGCCATGAGCACGTATGCATAAGTTTCTGGATCTCTCTCTTCTCTCTCTCTCTCTCTCTTTTTTCTTTTTTTAGTTCCCTAATGAAGAAGATTCATTTCACAAGTTCGTGGCTCCTGAAGAAGTCCTGCCCTTCACAGAAGGTACAGAAATTTGTGTGTGTGTGTGTGTGTGTGTGCGGGTGCACGGGCGCATGCATGCATGTGTATGAGTTTCGGTCTTTTTGTTTTGGTGCTCAATGGGATTAAATGCTGCCCCAATGTACTTTTTATCATACTTGTTGTGGGGATTGTTCTCTTTAGCAGCTTAGAGTGTCTGAAGACCGGATCTAGTTCAGGTTCATTCTGTCCTGAAAATAATGTATTTTAACTAAGTTATTGGGTGGGTTGGATCACTCAGCATTTACTGGGTTTGGCTTTGCGCATTGTTTAAGACACAAGCAACAACCCAATGGGGAAATACGAGGGCTCTCTGTAAAAAATCTAGCCATAAATGTCTCTATTTTTCATAAATCATGACTGGATTTTTTCCAGACAGCCCTCGTACACTTGATTTCAGTTGCTCTAAGGAGTCATTTTGGTGACATGGCTGCCAAAGGAAGCAGGCTCTGAAATATTCTGGCTTATAAAACTTGCCTATAACCTGGAAACCTGTGTGTTGGGGTCGTTTTCTCTGATTTCTGAAGGCAGCAGCTTTGTTCATTGAGCCTTATCAGTGGTTTAACTTGGCCTTAAACACCCTCTGGGAACAAGGCATACTAATTGGGGTGCTAATTCTTCTTGAAAGTTGAATACCTTCATCCATTTATTTATGTATTCATTCTTTTACAAAGATTTATGTCTTTTGAACACCCAGTATGTACCTGGCATTATTCCAGGCACTAGGGATGTAATAACAATACAGATAGACCCTGCTTCCCACAGAGCTTACATTATGTTGCAAAAGATGGATAAGAAAATGTCAGGTCATGGGATGTTTTAGGAAAAAACAAATAAGGATGGTGAGATGGAAAGTAGCTAGGAGACTGCCTTAGATTGGGAAAGGGTCTTAATGAGATGATGGCATTTCAGCTGAGTTCTGAATGAATCGAGCCCACCATGTGAAGATCAAGGAAAGTTTTCCAGGCATTGGTGTAAAGGGCCTGAGTTGAGTACATGCTTAGTCAGTTGGAAAAAGATGGCCATATCGCTGGAGAGTAATGAACAAAAAGGAGAATGGCATGAATTTTAATTAGTGTGGTGGGAAGGGCCAGATCTTAAAGGTTGCAATCTCAAGTTTGAATTCTATTCTAGGGACTGTAGAAAGGCATTGAAAAGTTTTATGCAGGGAGTATCGTGATCTGAAGTCATCTCTTCTGGTTTTCATTTTGCTGCACCTTCCCTTCCTTGGGGTAGCAAGGATACCTGCATTAATGAACTTAGACTATATATGCTACTTAATCGTTAGAGCAGGATCTTCAGTTTTATCTTCAGTACATGTGATTATCTTTCAGGGGACATTCTGGAGAAGGTCAGCGTTCATTGCCCTGTGTTTGACTATGTCCCCCCCGAGCTCATTACCCTTTTTATCTCCAACATTGGTGGGAATGCACCTTCATACATCTACCGCCTGATGAGTGAACTCTACCATCCTGATGATCATGTCCTATGACACCACTCATCCTAAGCAGAAAGTGCTTAGGTAAACAGAATGGAGAGGAGACTTACTTCAGTGCCACACGCATCTTCCTGGTAATGGTGGAGTGAACTGGAGCCAACCTAAATAAGCTGGATACTGTTTCCTGCCTTTTAAATCATCCCATAACAAGGATGCACACCCAGGACTGCATCCAGGACTGTTCTTTTGCCTTTCAGGTCTTAATGGAGTAGCGGGGCTTATCCTATTGATTTTGGACCCACTTAGTGATCTGAGGTGTCTGTTTCAGGAACTTAAAACTTTCTGGTTCAGTGGTGTGTTAAACATAACATTGAATAGCTTGCTGGGATATAGGTTTTTGCTCAGAAATGGCTACCACACCTTTTTGTAGGCTGTGCCAATAAAAGCTGCTTGAAGGTTCCTGAGTTGGTTTATTTATTGTTCTGCTCTGATTAAACTGCCTGAAACAGCCGCAGCAGAACGCTTCTTGTGTTTTCATAGAGGGCTGTAATTAGAAGTAAGTCAAAAACAGAATACAAATGAAAGTATTTATAGTTTCCTTCATAATTCACTGGAAATGGTCCCAAACAACTTGTTAGTAATCTAAGATAGTGTTTCCAAAACCTCTGATCATCAGAATCATCTGGGAGCTTAAAAAAATAAACATTCTTGGGCTCCTCTCAGAACCACTGCATCTGATCTTGAGTGGCACCAAGGAATCTGTTTAAATCTCCCTAGAAAAGGACTCTTACTAATATTTACTGTTAATAGGATTGTAACTGGGTACAATCTCTTCTAGGCTGATTTTGAACTTGTACTTCTAGAATTATTTGTTCAAGCACACAAAGATATAGACAAAAATGTCTGTAGCAGCTATAATGTCATGGCCTAAGTATTCAGTAATAACATTTATATTCTGTTAATTAAAAGCAAGAAAGGTTTTTAAATAGGTATGACATACCATGGAACATTATGTATCCACTGCAATGAAGGTTTCAAAGGGTGGCTTGAGGGCAGTGTCTGGATTTTGGCTGGTTCACTCAGTATTTAATTTAACAGTTTATTTATTTTTTATTGTTTTTGACAGAGAGAGAGAGAGAGAGAGTGTGTGTGATACAGAGACAGAGAGAGAACTGAACTGGGGGAGCTCCCCAGTTCAGCACATGTTTCCGCACGGGCCAGGCCGGGATTCGATCCTGGGTCCCCGGCGCTGCAAAGCGAGCACTTAACCCACTGAGCCATCCCAGCTTCCCCACAGTATTTAATTTGAATTAGTTACCAATATTTAAAAATCTGGAGACTGCACAGTAAACAAATTTAGATTTCTTGCTTCTCCTGAGAACTCAGATTTGGCATTTCTGGACCCACATTCCCAAATGGCAGCAGTTGGCTAGAGTTGGGTAGCTTCTGATTCCATTAGATAGAAAACCCAGTTTTCTGTAGTTGATCCCAGGTCCACTTAACTTTTTAAGTTCTCTTCCTAACCCCTATAGGCATTTGATCTTTGACCCTTATGTTAATGAGTGAGATAGATTTGTAATTCCATTTCATATTCTGTTGATTAAAAACAAACTGGGAAAAAGCCAAGCTGCAGAGCAATATGTATAATGTGACCCTTATTTCATTAAAACAAAACAAAACATGTACATGCATCAGATAAAAGTCTGGAAGAATAACAGTGGTAAGCAGGAGGACATATAATTTTATTTAGTATGATTATATATTATTTCCTTATTTTATATGTACTTCTTTAGTAAATACGTTTTTAAAAAGTCTCCCAGGTAATCCAGACGACCTATGTATTTGGGAACTACTGGTCCAGAGCAGAGGTCCCAGGCAGACCCGAGTGTTCAGGGGAACCATCTCCTCCCCCTCCGCCGGAATGCCTGTCACAGAGGCCAGCCTCTTGCAGTGTCTGTGGGGAGGAGGGAGAGAGCACCAGGAATCTTTCACAAGCCCCCAAAGGATTCTAACAGGTGATTTGAAAAGCACACGTGGGTAAACGCCAGCCAGAGGCAGGCTATGAGGGCAAAGACCTCTAAGTGAGAGAAATCTTTATCTTAGGGTTTTTGTCTTCCTGGGGGGTGGGGGGTGGGAGGCTTCCTAAGGGGCAGTCTAAAAGAGTGACCCCAAAATTCTATGACTCAGAGCAGCCTGACTCACTCAGGCCTCAGTCTGTCAGTTATTTCTCACAGTATTTAAGACCCCCATGCTTTCTCAGTGAAGTGGCTTGCAGCTACCAATTACGAGCAATTGTCTCTGCTGAAGGCACCAATTCTAACAGCAGCTCACTTGGATATAATTGTGTGGCCTGGAATAAAAGCAGCAGTGAGTCAAGGAACTTAAATCTGTTTCTGGCTCCAAAAATGCTTTATGATACTTGTCCTTTGTGCATCTTAGTCTCTGGGTCTAAAATTAGCACCAACATCCTTCCCAGGCATAACTGAGATGGACAAAGTTTACAAGGGTAACCTTGTTGGTCAACTCTTACAGTGCCCAGAACAGAACTGCATAAATGCAAATTCTTTAGAATCTTTAGGACCTTAATTAAGTAAATCCACAAAGCTATTTATATGTCTTGTTTTTTCCTTCTCTCCCTTTTCCTATTTGAGGAAGAGGAAATAATTAGAATGGGAGAACCTGATGTGAATAGGGAGGAATAGGAGTTCCACCTCGACTTTCTACCTTCCAGCTTTTGTGCCTGCCTCCTTTCCCACCTTTGCAGGCCGAACCCAGAAACTCATTAGAAAAAACACACAACTGTTCTAACTTGGAGAGAATTAATAGAAAGAGGATTCTACAGAAGTGACAGGCTTTCTGAGTATGCTAAATAAACCAAGTTAGATAACTCAATACAGTTTGTAAAGACACTTTTTTCCCACGGTTTATATCTTTCAATTTGGGCGGAGGGCAGAAAGGGCACAATTCTTGAAACTCAAATAAGGAACAGAAATTCCTAATTTAGCCTCAGATGAGAAGTCTCTGAAAAATGCTCTGCCGATAAAAACTGAAGTGTAAAGTGATACCTCAAAGAAATAAATACCAGTATCCATAGGATCATAAATTTCACAGATGTGCTTCAAAACCATTTCTCAAAGCAATCTGTTGCATCAGTCTGGGTTAATGAAGGCTGCCAGTCACACAGTTCCATCATTGAGCTACATGGCTCTATAATACCATCCATGTAGAACTCAGTACATCAAACTACTTTGCCATAAAGATAGTACCAGATGGTGATGTAATTATTGCAAAGGCCCCATGCTATCCACTTGTCCTCAGAAAAACTCCCACTGCAGACGTGCACCTAACTGACACAAAGGTACTATTTTTAAATGTGGTTTGGAAGTGTTTTATATCTGGCCACCTTTGCATTGAATTATTCTTTCATTCACCAAACAGCTGTTCCAGGATATTGTGCAATGGCTAAGCAATTATTAATGAAGAAAGAGCTATAGTCTAAGCTTTCAGTCATCGTCACAGCACTCACAATGGAAGGCAGCAATTGAGCCTAACTGTGCTTGAAATAACAGTTGCTTGATGTTTATATTAAATACCACGCTGAAAAGCAGCCTTTCAGTAGTGTTTTTTTCAGGCATGTTACATTTAGAATTAAGACCTGGGGAAGCCTGGATGGCTCAGCGGGTTGAGCACTCACTTTGCAGCCCCAGTGACCGAGGATCAAATCTGGGCCCCAGCCCGTGTGGACCCATGTGCTGAACAGGGTTGTGCTTCCCATATGGGAGACCCCCAGTTTGGTTCTCTGTGGGGCAAGCTTCCCATGTGTGGGAGGGTCCTGGTTTGGCCCCCAGCTTTCAGGGGTGTGCGGGAGTCCCCTGGCCTGGTTCCCACCCTGCTCAGCCCCCACCCACCTGTGTGAAATGAAACCATGTTGAGAACTGATGACGTACAAATTATGGAGATAGCTCTGGGCTCTCCCCCTTCTCTGTCTCTATCTCAATCTTTTTCTCTGTGAAAAATAAAATCTTAAAAAAAATAATAATAATAAAGGCCTCCTTAGAAAAAACTTGACAAGATTCCTAAAATTCATCATCTATATGTAGAATTCTGCAGTTAACTACTGTAAAAAAGTGATAAAATACCTTGAATAATGATTAATAGCAGTAGCTAACTCCAAACCACTATTTTTTAATTTTTTTTTTTTTTTTTTTTACTATCATTGAATACTCCTTGCTTTTGTAATAAAGACAAGTAATTGTTTAGTCAGGCAAGTTGCAAAGAATAAAGTCAGGCCAAATCTAGCTTCTACAGACTGCTACTTTAGTCATGCTAGTTTACTGGCCCAATACATTACAATATGTAAGATACTTAGAAACCCACAGGTTTTGATCAGGTTGCCTAAACTTTATCAGATATTTCTGGATAAGATTGAGTGCTCTGTGACAAATGGGCAAGGGTATGCCATCAAAATGATCAAAGCTTTTTTTTTTTTTTAAAGACTTATTGTTTGAGAGATGAGAGAAGGGAGGGCCCAGAGCAGTCTCCATAGTTGCACATCATTAGTTGTGACAGTTTCATTCCACACAGGTGGATGTGGGGCAGGAACCGGGAGGTGAGACCCTTCGGTGGTTACCAGTTGCTCCGAAGTTCTGCATATGGGTTTGCTGATTTAATCCCCAACGGGTTGCAAGGCAAGTGCTCAAGCCGTTGAGCTATCCCAGCATCCCTCCAAGCTTTTTTCTTTATATCCTCCACAATTTCTAATGCAATACATTTAGAGGGATTCATTAGTTACTAAATGATGAATAAATGAATTAATGGAGAGACAGAAGGAAGGATTTATTTGATGCAGACAATCCAGATTTTTGGCTTCCCAGACTTCCTTCTTTTCCTTTCTTCTAGCCCATCTTTTTTGTCATCTCACTGTTGATGAGCAACTTCAGCTCAGAAAGAGTGAAAAATAGGCAGGATATGTCCACCAGTTCTCATTAGCTTGCTTTTGTAAAGGGTTTTAATAGAACGGGTAGCACTTCAGGTGGAAAAAAGGGAAAGTAGAGTTCTTTGTGCCAAAAATTGCTCTTCACTCAGCTACGCCATTTCTGATGAAGTCCCACTGAACCTGGTCGTCAGCGCTCTTTAGGAACTGATGGGCCGCACCTGCTCTGCTCACTAGGCATGGCTCCCTCAGCCTAGAATGAGGCCCCGTCCTGCTATGCCCGTTTTGGTTGCCTTGTTTTTGTCATTGTCTGTTAGGCCCAGATCCCAGCTATTCCTTTGTTCTGACCCTTTGTGCCTTGCTTTGACGTCTGATTGCTAGAACCTCTCCATTCTCTACTCATGGAGTTCCAGATCCCCAGCTAGATTCTAGATCAGTGGTCCTCAAACTACGGCCCGCGGGCCGGATGCGGGCCCTCTCATCCAGCCCGTGGAGACCGTTTGATCTGAATAAAATAATATTAAATAAATAATTAAAAACAACATCTATGTTTTGATTCTTTTTTATTTGGACCTCGAGTGTAGTTGGCCCCCAAACTGCTGTTTGATAGTTAATGCGGCCCGCGGGCTGAAAAGTTTGGAGACCCCTGTTCTAGACCAAGCTTGTCCAACCTACGGCCCATGGGCTGCATGCAGCCCAGGACAACTCTGACTGCGGCCCAATACAAATTTGGAAACTTCCTTAAAACATTATGAGATCTTTTTTGCTACCTTTTTTTTTAAAGCTCATCAGCTATTGTTAAGTGTATTTTACTTGTATGCGTGGCCCAAGACAATTCTTCCAATGTGGCCCAGGGAAGCGAAAAGATTAGACACCCCTGTTCTAGACCTTATCCTAGCCCCCTCCCGTCTCTCCCCTTCTTTCTAGCCTATACTCTAAGCTTCTCATATTCTTATTGCCATCTATAACTGTAATTCTGATAAAATTATCTCATATCTCAATATTAAAGTCATTCAGTGACCCCTAAACCTAGAGGAAGTTATTCTATCATCAATTTCCCTGCCTCTCTTTCTGACTAAAGCTAAGCTTCTTGAAGGTATGCAAATTTATTTCTCAATAAAATTTTGATGGATGGTACAAAAAACATATTCTCAGGAAGTTTCAGGGAAGCCGGGATGGCTCAGTGGGTTAAGTACTCACTTTGCAGCCCCAGGGACCGAGGATTGAATCCCGGCTCTGGTCTGTGTGGACCCATGTGCTGAATTGGGGAGTGCCCCCAGTTCAGTTCTCACCAGGGTGAGACCCTGGCCCAGTTCCTGCCCTGTGCAGCCCCACGCCTACCTGTGGAATGAAACTATGTGGAAAAACTGATGATGTGCAACTATGGAGACTGCCCCAGGCCCCTCCCCCTTCTCTCTGTCTCTATATCTCTCTCTCTGTCAAAAACAATAATAAAAAAAAAAAAGAATAGTTTCATTGTACATCTCATCTCTCAAGTTTTACTCTGAGGTTAATGAAGCCTCCACCAACCAGAATCTAATAAAATTGAGCTACTAAGTTTACAAATGGGTAAACCCTCAATAAACTAAAAATATTATAGAACAGTATGGGGTAATAATGGGAAGAAATGTGCAATGTGAACTCACACAGAACTGGGTCTGAATTCTGGCTTCCTTAGGTAGGTCCTTGGCAAACTAGTTTACATCTCTGAGCCTTAGTAGTTTCACTGTAAAAGAGAGGCATTAGCTTCCTAAGAGGACTGTTGTAAGGATAGAAATAATGCAGTCTTATAACATGGTAACTATTGTTCTTGTTATTGGAGCTAGAAACTTTGGGTAGTGCTCTCAGCTTTACTTACTAGCTATGTGATTTTAGATAAACCACTTAATGTTTTTTAGCCTTGGTTTCCCACTTTGTAAAATGGGGAGAATAATATTACCTTATCTCATGGTTGCCAAGAAATTTAAATAAGGTATGTAAAAATTATTTTGTAAACCTAACATGTATATAAAAGTACTATATATATATGTTAATGATTATGATACATGTTAGAAAATTAAACATATCTTTGCTCTTATGGCACCTGAATGCAAAATAGAACAAAACCCTAACAGACAATAAAATTAATGTTAGATATTTTTGGCTAATAGGTTGGTTTTATATTGATGCATGCTACTGAGTTCATAAGTTATTAAAATAAGATAATTATCTCTTACATTGATTCAGGCTTGTTAGGAAGATTGGTTACATAATTTATGGAGGTTTTCTAATCTTTTATTCTCAAGAAAACAGTTTAGGATTATCGCAAAACCTTTTGCAATTGCACCCCATCATCCTAATGTAAGAGGTATTGTAACACTTTTTTTAATCTCACAAATTAGTTTAACCTGGAAAGATTTTTTTTTTTTTAAAGATTTATTTTTATTGTTTTTGATGAGAGAGAGACAGAGAGACAGAGAGAAGGGGAAGGGCCCAGAACAGTCTCCATAGTTGTACATCATTTGGTTTTTCCACATGGTTTCATTCCACAGGTGGGCGGGGCTGCACAGGGCTGGAACTGGGCCGGGGTCTCACCCTGGTGAGAACTGAACTGGGGGAACTCCCCAGTTCAGCATATGGGTCCACATGGGCCGGGGCCGGGATTTGATCCTCGGTCCCTGGGGCTTCAAAGTGAGCGCTTAACCCACTGAGCCATCCCAGTTTCCCCACTGGAAAGATTTTTAAAATGTCCAGGACAGCTGGCCTCCGTGTAGCTCTGGAGAGTAGAGGAAGGCAGAGGTCTGGAGGCCATGGTACCCTGCTGGGCCTGGAGACTGCCCCAGACAGCGCCTCTGACAGCCTTGCAGACCCCCTGGGAATACCCTCCTTTCCAAGGCCACCTCTCCCTGTCTATGAAACAGTTTATGCATATTCAGAAGACTAAAGACCATTTCTAGACAGTGGTGCTTATTCTTCAGGGTTCCAATTACGCAATTATACAAGGCTCCCCTTGAAATACAGTGAAAGCTTTCCTTGAACCTTCTCTGAGGCACATGCTAATGAATGCAGTATTTCATTGCTCCGGTAAGATTCACTGCAGGGCTGCTGGCAAACAAACTTTTCTTCCTTAAGCACAAATTTGTTTCCTGTATTAAAAAATGAGTAAAATAATTCCATTGACACAAAGGCCAATTTGAACTGGCTGGTCAGGAAATGCAAAAGTGGAAGTTCTTATTGCAACATCCTTCCCATTGTACAACATCCCAGTTGTAATAAACACTATCAGCTGGGTTTTTTTTTTTCCTTATTTTTTCTTCTGTAGGACGTTAGTCTGTTGAGTCTCATTAACCAGAAATCAAGTCGTTTAAAAAAGTGGGAGGAAATACAGATTAAGAGTGGCATAACAAGCATTTACAGAAAGATTAGTCATGGTCCCAAATGAAATTATGAGGCAATTTGATGGGCACATTATAATAAAACCAAGATATAATTTGAAATGGATCAAAAGAAACCTTGTCTCCTGAAAAAATGTAGAGAACACATATGGGTAGGTTGAAATAATAAATGCTTAATTTGGTGTGAAAATAGCTTTCATATAAAGAGATAACTATAAAATAACAAAAAAATGGGGATGCCCCAGGAAAGCTCAACAGGTTGAGCACTTACCTTACAAATGAGAGGTCCAGGGATCAAGTCCCAGCCCTGGCTGGTGCAGACCCATATGGAGAACTGGGGCACGCCTCCCATGCGGGAGGTCCCGTTTGGTTCTTGCCCTGCGCAGCCCCACATCCACCTGTATGTAATGAAACTATGTCGAAACTAATGATGTATGGCTGTGAAGACTCCTCTGGGAGGGGAAGCTGGGATGGCTCAGTGGGTTAAGTGCTCAGTTTGCAGCCCTGAAGCCTGCGGACAGAATCCTGGCTCCGGCCCAGGCGGACCCATATGCTGAACTGGGGTGTGCCCCCACTTCAGTTCTTGCTGGGGCCTATACGGGAGGCTCCCGGCCCAGTTCCTGCCCTGAGCAGTCCCGCGCCCACCTGTGGAGTGAAACTATATGGAAAATGAATGCTGTCAACTATGGAGACTGCTCTGGGCCCTCTCCCTTCTCTCTGTCTCTCTCTGTCAAAAAAAACAATAAAAATAAATCTTTTAAAAAAAAAAAGCTCATAATACTTTAACCATTTTACTGGTTTGGGATATAAACATCAGCTTGAGTTTTTAAAAAGGCAATAAAACAAGCAGGAGAAGGACTTCAAATTTTCTGTTCTATTCTTGTCTTTGTTTCTCTTTATCAATAGTTTTGAGCCCTAAAATAATCTAACTACAGGCCTGATAAAAGACTGCAGACAGCATTTTTATTGAATATAGAGAAACTCTTTAAGGCTGAGATTTAGAACGAGCTTGTCCAATCCTGTGGCCCATGGGTAGCATACAGCCCAGGAGGGCTTTGAATGCACCCCAACACAAATCTGTAAACTTTCTTAAAACAGTATGAGATTCTTTTTAGCTCCTCAGCTATTGTTTTAGTGTATTTTATGTGTGGCCCATGACAATTCTTTTTCTTCCAATGTGGCCCAGGGAAGTCAAAAGTTTGGATAACCCTGATTTAGAATGTAAAGCAGTAGCAGAGAAAAGTGAAAAAGATTGGAGGGAAAGAAGGGGGCGAATGGAGCACAGCTGTGCGTGGTCCTGGAAAGTAGACTTGATCCCTGGGAGTTCAGCATCAGGTAAATTACATCAATGCAAATTATGAGGCTGGAAAAAATTGCAGCCCACCTCACCCCCAAGAAAACCACAAACTAACCAACAAGACAATAAGACAATTAATCATTAAATTTTATCTCTAAATACATTACAAAATATAGATATCATAGGGCAACATCCTGGTCCATGGATGGCTTGAATTCCATTGGGCTCCCGACCAAAGATCATCTGCTCAAGGAAGACCGGTACGTGCCTGCGTGCCCTGGGTCCTGCTGCTCATGCTCTGCTTGGGCACAAAGGCAGGCAGCACCCCTCTGGGTCCTTACAGATCACTAATCCTGTTCTCACAGTGGCTCACAGGGAGGCATGGATGCCTGCAGGCTTTGCCTTGTGTCACATCCTTCTGCTTTTCCAAAGAGATGCCAGGCCTGGGCCATTTTGCGAAGTTTTGCAAGATTGGGTTTAATCTATGGGAAGAAAGAGATTAACTCCAATTACCAGTATGAAAAGCCAAGTAGCATATAAGTATTTCCTAATTATGACTATTCAAATCTGTTTAAATTATCTAATTTCTGGCTTCAAAAAAGATTACAGATTTCCTTAGGATAAGAGATTCCCATCTCTTCAATAGGGACATTGTCACTTGAAACAAGAAGTTTTTTGTTTTTTTTTTTGTTTTTTTTTTATATTTGTGTGTGTGTGTATATTCAGTTCAATATAATTCTATCACCTGTGTATGTTCATATACCCATGACTATAGTCAAGATCTTGAACAGTTTCAATACCCCAAAGATCCTTTCTCTTGCCCTTCTAGAATCACACCAAGCTGTCTTCTGCCTCACCCCTAACCAGTGATCTGTCCTCCATTTCTAAAATGTTATCCTGTCAGGCCGAAACAAGAAGTTTTTAATGGAGTAAAATCTACTGGTGAGTCAGAAAACATAGGTACCTGAAAACTCCATGTAAAAAAAAGACTTGACAGGCCTTAGCAGGTAAGCTAAGCGTAAGAAAAGATTTTGGAAAGCAGCAACATGGACATTCCAATTATGCTCTCATGTTCCATTTCATTTAGGATTATAACAAGGACAGAAAGTGTTCTTCAATGTAAACTACTCTAGGCTTTTATTGTATTATTCACATTTTTCCTGGGCTGCTGAGCCATCCGGGCCAAAGCCTAATGTGGGAATCTCCTAAGCTTCATTCCCTGCCTGATGATCCCCAAATAATAACTCTAGAGATTCTTAGAGATGGCTACTACTTCCAGCAAGGTCACCATTTCCAGAAAGTACCATCAAACAACTGGCTGTTTAGGTTATATTTGCCAGCAGTGAATTTGCTGTGTTTCTACCAACTTCCTGTAGCCCCAGAGAGAACTTCTGCATCTTATCAAAGCTAGAGCTTGTAGGCAACAGATATTCAGGATATGTCAGTTTGTACATGTGTCAAACTTGAAAAATACATTAAAAAATAAATGTTTATGTTATTGTTTTGACAGAGACAGACATGAAGAAGGGGGAGGGCCCAGAGCAGTTTCCATAGATGTACGTCGTCAGTCTTCGACATGGCTTCGTTCCACACAGGTTGGGAGGCGGGGGGCAGTGCAGGGTGGGAACTGGGCCAGGGGCCTCCTACATGGGAAGCACATCCCAGTTCAGCCTGTGGGTCCGCACAGGCCAGGGCTGGGACTCAATCCTCCGACCCCAGGGCTGCAAGGCGAGCGGCTCAACCCACTGAGCCATCCTGGCATCCCAAACTTGAAAAATACAAAGGCATCATGTATATAATCTTCCAGTTCAACCTAACCTCCATTTTGAATTACAGCTAGAAGATGAAATGGTGAAATGTTGTATAAAATTTCCAATGTAGGGGAAGCCGGGATGGCTCAGTGGGTTGAGCGCTCACTTTGCAGCGCCGGGGACCAGGGATCGAATCCCGGCCCCGGCCCGTGTAGAACCATATGCTGAACTGGGAACTCTCCCAGTTCAGTTCTCTCTCTGTCTCTGTCTCTGTGTCTCTATCTCTGTCAAAAAACACAATATAAAAAAAAAAAAAAAAAAAAAATTTCCAATGTATATTTTCAAAACTCTCATATTTTGAAAAGGGATCAAAGAGATTAGATTTGTATAATAGGAGCTGGAAAAGAAAGAAAAGATAAATTCTGTTTCCCCTTCTCCCGTTAAGTCATTACTGTACCTGTTTTTCCTGCTCCAAGTGGTCTATGTCAGCTAGTGGCAGCATGGAAGGCCTCCCATGAGCACACTGGAATGGCAGCTGGCACGAGGACAGAGCTTCAATAAGGCGATAGCTCTCCTCTAAGCTCAGGCCATCATTAAACTTAATGGCCCCTAAACCAAAGACAGAAACAAGAAGGTTATGTTGTATATGGTGGGAAACCAATGCTGACCCTGGGTCAAAGCCAATTATCTTGAAAAAGTACCGGTAAAATGTTTCGTAGGCTTCTTTCATATAACTTTGATACTGCTTGAAATTGGCACTTACAGCCATGGATGAAACAAACTAAGGCCTCAGGACTGACCTGTCTCCACATTTCCTTATGGAGTGCTTGTCTTTCTAATCCCTGTCAGAGGCACTCCACAACTTGTTAGGATTCTGCTGTCAGAGTTTTTCTCAAAAAGGCAGGAGCAGTATTTTTGCCTACTTCTTACAGGTTTATGAAGTCAAGGTCATCTTTTGTCCATAGCCAATGTATCACCAAGATCTCTGATTGTTCATTACAATGTCCATTTTATTCGTTTTTTGTATTTCCATAATAATCTTCCTAATCTAAATTCTCATGTTGTTAGCACCTGCCTTTATGCATACATTAAGTTGCTCAGTCAACAAATATTAATAAGTATATACTTTGTAGTAGGAGCTATGCCAGGCAGTAAGCGAGATAGATATCTCCATTCTTGTGAAACTTACGGTCTAATAGGTCTAATAGGTGAGACAAACATTAAGTAAATAATTACACAATAATTTAAATTCTAAATTAAATTATTTAATTATATATTTAAATTATAAGTATTATAAAATATAGGGTAAGAATGAATATGTAATAGGAAAACCAAACCCAGTTTAGGAGGTTAGGGAAGGCTTCCCTGGCAAAGTGGTATTTAATCTGAGACCTTAGGTAAAGAAAGACACAGCTAGTTGAAGAAGGTGTAGACAGGCATTTCTGACAGGAAAAGGCAAGTGCAAAGGTACAGAAACACAAGAACAAGACTGAGGAAGTAGGCTGGACTGTAAAGGTAGAGAGTGATATGAGAGGAAACTGGAGAGGCAAGAAGGGACCAGATCACAGAGACCCTTGCAGCCACGGTAAAGAAAATAATTTTCATCCTAAGAGCAATGAATGATCTTGACACAGTTTAGTTAGAAGAATGACATGCTCAGAGAGACGTTTCAGAAAGATTCCTCTGGAAAGAGAAGGACGTCGGGCTTACAAGTGTGTCTCTGTATTGTGCACAACAAAAGCGATTTAAAAATGGGTCATGTTGAGAAGGGCAAGATTTTTGTTTTGAAGCGTGCCTGGTGTCATACTGTGGAAAAGAGAGGCAAGCACGAGACTGAGCCAAATGTCCATGATCTATTTGGGCAAAAGACAGGTCAGGCGCCTGGATTTTCTTACATGAATGGCAATAAGAACAAAGGCATCCCACCACCTGGGAGAGGAAACACTGATGGAGTATGTGGAGAATGCCAAGAAGTATAGTCCTGGAACAAAAACGATCTTTACTGGCATTAAGAAGACTGCAGAAAGAGCAGACTTGACAGCTTATCTCAAAAGACCTACTAAGGGGGAAGCTGGGATGGCTCAGCGGGTTAAGCCCTCGCTTTGCAGCCCCAGAGCCCAGGGATCGAATCCTGGTCCCGGCCCATGTGGACCCATATGCTGAACTGGGGCATGTCCCCAGTTCAGTTCTTGCCAGGGCATATGCGGGAGGCTCCCGGCCCAGTTCCTGCCCTGTGCAGCCCCATGCCCACCTGTGGAGTGAAACTATATGGAAAACTAAGACTGTCAACTATGGAGACTGCTCTGGGCCCTCCCCCTTCTCTCTGTCTGTCTCTCTGTAAAAAAACAATAAAAATAAATCTTAAAAAAAAAAAAGGCTATTAAGGAGTAATAGTTGACTACTGCCTTATTTATTACAAAACAGCTATGTCTCAGGACATTTTTATGTGTACCATATTTAAATTGATCCCAGACATCAGAATTCAGATCATGAATGGCTAATAAAACATTTCTTTTGAGCAGTCCTTATTTAAATAAGATTGGCAGGATGCTGGAATAGCTCAGTGGGTTGAGTGCTTGCCTTGCAACTGCGAGGTCAGGGTATTGGATCCCAGCACTGGCTCATGCAAACCCATATGCTAAACTGTGGTGCAAGTGGTAACCACCAGGATGGAGGTGAAGGTTCTCACCTCCCATGTGGTAGGCCTCCAGTTTGGTTCTAGTCCTGTGAGGGCCCACATCCACCTGTGTGGAATGAAATCATGTCACAGCTAATGATATACAACTATGGAGACTGCTCTGGGCTCTCCTCCTTTCTCTTTCTCTCTCTCTTATTCTTTCTCAAACAATAAATAAATAAATAAATAAATAAATAAATAAATAAATAAATAAAAAGCTATTAAAAAAATACAACTGTATATCTACTGTATGTTTATGATTGGTAATGGTGCTTTTGCCAACTCACTAGAAGGATTTAAAGCAGAAGAGAACAGACCATCAACACAAAATTATAAATTATGTGATCATAAGGGTTAAGATAATAAAGTTTAAGATAATTAAAAACAAAATCACACATTAAAAAAAAAATTGATTTCTCTGGATGCTGAGGGAAGAATGGCTTAAAGTGGACCCAGAATGGATGTGGGGAAGAGACTAAATAAGAGGACTCAATAGTGGCAAGAACTATGGAGGTAGTATTGGAAACAGATCACATCAGATTGAAGATACATTCTGAAGGCAGAGGTGATGAAATTTGGTGATGGAGTAGATATGAGGAGTAAAGATAGGATAAAGGATGAAGGAGCTTAGGATATTTGTAGGAAGTGAAGAGAGGAGAAGGCTGATGGAGAGAGAGGAAACAGAGAGAGGGTGTCAGTAGATTGGTGACCCCACTGTGGTCAAATGATAGTTGCAGGGGATTCGGCATCTGTTATGATCCCTAAAGTAAGTTCCTTCAATACCATTTTCTGTATTTTATATTACTCAAGAACCTTCCAAGATTCTAGTGCCTTCTGTATAAAATCTAAAGGTTTTGTGATCTTCTAGGCCTCTATTCTTTCTTACCAGCCTTATTTCTTGATACTCTTTGGGTCTTGTGCAGGCTATTTCCTTCTTCTGTCATAAACTTCCCTTTCCATCCTAAGAATCCATGTCCCTCAGCTCATCCAAAACTCAACTCAATGTGCATCACCTCTCTGAGTTACTTGTCCACTCCTATCTGTCATTCTGCATTATATACAAACATATGTGTTGGTATTTTGCTTTGGAACAGTAATTTTTTAGTATTCATTTAGAATGTTTTCAGTTTCTTGATCTAAATCGCAGCCTCCATGTGGCTAGGAGTAAATGTGCCTTTACTTCTTTCATGGTTGCTATGCCCCTGCTAGTGCTCAGCACGCAGAGGCACTCAATAGCTGGTGTGCTGGGTCTTACCATGGCAGGCTTGGGATGCCAACACCTTCTGGACAGTCAGTGGCAAAGTCCCTTGGATGCCTCCTGTGGTCTGGAGTAGCTAACACATAAACACATTCTTTATTAATGGGAAAAGGAAATGGGACAATGGAGCTTTGTGTGTGTGGTGCTTTATGTGGAACCTCAAAATAAGAGAAAGGCTTACCTCCACTTGTTCTCGAATAAATTCCTGCAAAGCAAAAAGGAAAACAGGCATTAACCTACTGCTATATTTACCCTCTGACAGTTTAGAAAATATCCCAATTTTCTTCTTTAAAGCATGCTTCCTAAAGGACAGAGGTCCAGCAATTTAGCACTTAGATGTAAATAATTCATTTGTTGTAATATGAAATACCAAGACAACTGAACAGAGCTCTTATTGAACAGGGAATATATTTAGCTACTGAAACTTACTCCAGAGACAGCTCATCAACTCATGAGGTTACGTAAGTGGTGAGAGGAGCCTTGATGATTCAACTGATTCTAAACATCAGGGAGGCGGCTCGCTAAGAGGCTGTCTGTTTGTATTTATAATCTCAGCCAGAACAAGTGTAATATTACACAGACACAGAATACACACACAACAATCAGCTACACAACTGTGAACTCAGTATAACACTTGCTTAAATATCATAAACATAAGTAGTCACTTTAGTTCCCACAGGCTTTCTTTTTTTGGACAATTCCCTTCAGGTCAAAGAGCGTATTTTCTGAGGCATTTTGTTGAGAACTTTCTCCTCACTAGCATATCTTGGTCCCAAGAGTAGCCCTTTCAATGGTTATGTCCCTGCAGATGTAAATATTTACAAAAGGACTTTAAAGAAATGTAAAGCAGACACTATTTCATGCTACCAATTTGTTTAACCTCTGGAAGTAAAAAAAAAACCAACTGTTTTGAGATATATACATTTAATAATTTCTTTATAAGAAAACTGGATTTCTTTACTCCTAGCAATGGCTACATATAAATTAGCTTCCTAAGATTACAACATGGTAAATTTTCTTTTTAAAGCAGATTCAGAAAATTCTCTCCTCCTTCATGGACACCCTAGTCCACCATGCTGATAAATGAGCATGGTTACCAAAAACTAGATGGTAGATACATGTTTTTTATTTTTATGGTTTTTAAATTTTTATTGTTTTTGAGAGAGAGAGAGAGAGAGAGAAAGGGGAGGGCCCAGAGCAGTCTCCATAGTTGCATGTCATTAGTTTTCTACATAGTTTCATTCCACAGGTTGGCAGGGGCTGTGCATGGCAAGAACAGGGCTAGGGTCTTGTCCTGCTGAGAACTGAACTAGCACATTGCAGCTCAGCATATGGGTCCACACAGGCCGGGGACGGGATTCAATCCTTGGACCCCAAGGCTGCAAAATAAGCGCTCAACCTGCTGAGCCACCCTAGCATCCCCACCATGTATTTTTTAAAAGCCACCTATTTTCCCAAATAAACCTAAACAGAAAGATGTTTCATAATACCTGACCCACTAACAACACCTAGTGTGGCTACAGATCAGACCTAACTTCTTTGCTAGTCTCTCTTGTGTTTGTATTTCTGGGACTTGTATTAAAACAATAGTTTATAAGCCCGGTGAGGGGGAGATGGATCTTTTTCTCTGCTCATTTCACTCAATGGTTCAATTAATGGTAGATAATTTAAGTAATATTAAAAAGGTTATTCATCAGGCTATAGGATAGAACTTTATAGAAAGATTTATTAGTGATCTTTCAACTGCTAGGACCCAAGTAGCTACCTTTTCTTCAAGACACCAAAACTATTCTAGCCTCTTCCAGAATCAACAAAATCTCTTCTGATCAGCCTGACTTAACATAATCAAGATTTTCTGAAACTATAAGCTTTGTTTCAATTTGAAGTAAACTCCTGACTCTTTGAAGTCACTTTAGGAAAAGTTTTTAATTGTAATTTTCTTGTTAAATACTTAGGGATTGAATTACAAGAGAAGATTCTAACAGATTCTATCTTTTGGATTTAAAACAATTTGGAGGAGCCTTGGAAAAAATAAGCTCTGTTATGAGAAAAGAACCCTGCTGAAAACAAAGCAAAGGCTGTCTAATCAAAGGGCAATTCTGGAAAGGGTAAAATCAAGGTAACCCAAAAGCTGGCACTGTTCACTGCTTCTTTCTCTTGATTATCTTCTCACCCTTAGCCTACAAAATGCTTAGGTTTCTCCCACCTGAAAGCAAAAATCTTTCCTTAACCTTATATCTTGCTCCACACTTCCCAACCACCCCTAACCTGTAACTGTTACCTTCTCTCTTCTTCTATATGCAGGCAAGGTTCTTGAAAGAATGGTCTACTCAGCTCCGCTTCCCCTCCCTTTACTCACTCCTGACCCACTGTAGTCTGTCTTCTGCCCCACTGACCCCCAGGAAATGATTCCACAAGGTAACTAGCGTCCTCATGATAACCAAATCCAACTTGCTATTGTTGACCACTCCCTTCTTAAAATTTCCCTTGGCTTTAGGCAATATCATTTCCCCCCCAGTTTTGCTCTGCCCCCTCTAACTGCATATATTCAATGATCCTTTGTTGGCAGTAGCTTTCCACTTTGCCAAAACATACACCCTGAATGCTGGGTGGGGTTCCACAAGCTCCACCCTTTGTCCTCGGCTCTTTTTATTCTCCATATTCTCCCTGGACAATCTCATTTCCTTTTGAACCTTTCCAGCTTCTGATATTATCAAAATATATACACTGTTAACTTCCAAATAGATATGTACAGCCCCGACTTCTTTCTCAAGTGCTAGGTCTCTAAGTCTGCCTGTCTACTAGACATCCCCACTTGAAGGCACATTCAGTGTCTAAACCCAGGTTCAGACTCTGGCTCCCCGGCCAGGTGTAGTCCTCCTCCTCCATTTCCGCCATCCTCCCAGGCACCCGAGCTGGAACCCTGGGAATCATTATTTATCTTTTCTCCTTTATCACTTTTATATTCTATCGCTTACCAGGTCCTCTTGATTCTATCTTCCAAATTATGTTTCAAATATGTCCCTCCTCTCCACGCCCACTGCTATTGGCTTAGTCTAGTCCTCATCCTCTCCTATTTGAACCAGTGCAATAGCCTCTAACCTGCTCTCCCTACTTCAAATCTTTTCCATATTAATCTAGCCCACAATTTATCCACTAAATCTATCTTCTAATTTTTATTTTTAGATACTACTAAAAATTTCTAGAAAAATAGTATACTAAGTTGATGTCGATTTGCCTGTGTTCCAAACAGAAAGACCTAGACATGAAGAAGTAAGAAACCATAATGAATAAAATAGGGTGCTGTGAAGAACAGATAGAAATAGAGTCATTAAAATAAAAGAACTTACTGGACAATTTAAACATCTCAGTAAATAGCAAAAGAAAAGATAATTTCGTTCACTGGATGATAAATGAAGAAATTTCCCAGAATTCATCACAGAGAGATAAAACAATGGGAAATATGAATGAGAAGTTAAAAGATATAAGAACTAGAATGATTAGGTCCAGGAGACATTGCACAGGATTTCTAGGAGAAAGAAACAAGGGAAGCAATGCTGGAAGTGATAGTAACTGTACATTTTCTAAACTGAAGAAGTATGATGAATCTCAAGAAGATAATAAAAATAAATCTA
>PVKE010023149.1:0-24906 GCA_004027555.1 Craseonycteris thonglongyai
GGGAGTGGACACCAGATATATGGTGATGGAGGGGGAGCTGATTCTGGGTGGTGAGCACATAATGCAATGCATGGGTGATGTGATGTGGACTTGTACATCTGGAAACTGTCTAATTGTTACCAATCAATGTCACCCCAATAAATTTAACAATAAAAAAAATAGGCCTAACTAATATTATACCCCATATTATACCATACCAGACCATAAACTCTGTGTTGCCTTTATATTAATATTGGAAGACAGTAATAAAAACAAATTAAGACAAATAAATACAAACAACTTAATGTAACACAGTTTCATTATAAAAACAGCTTTGTGAATGCAGTGTGCAATTTTAGTTAAATGGCAGTCAATAAACTTGTCAACTTAATGAACTTCACTAACAATTTTTTTCCCTTCAAGTAACTTAGAAACACACACATTCACACTTAAAACTGTTACAGTAAGGGTAGAGAGTTTACTGGGTAGACCTCATCAGGATCATCAGGATCTGATGATGTAGCTAGAACAGGATCAGGAGAAATGGATGTGAATGGTTTTGGATCTACATCAATAGATAATGCTACACTGGCAAACTTATGTGCAACTACCTTGAAAAATGAACAAATATCAGCTTGCTTTGAGAACCTACGCCTCTCACACAAGTTTGCATGATGTGCCGTTGTATAACATGCTGAGATTTTTTTTAAATTATTATTTAAAGTATTATTTCTTCAATTTTTTTTTTGCCAGTTGCTTGAGTTCCGGTTAATGGAGAGTCTACTGTATACCACAATTTGTAGATCTATTGTCTCCCTTGCATTTCTTAATGAAAATAAGTATAGTTATTTCTTCTTTCTCATCGTGGACACATCAAAATTAAAGAAAAAAACTACATGTACAAAATTATGTACAAAATTTGATATCATTATAAATAACATCACGTATATAGGTGGAGTGCATTATAAAATGATTGATAGTTATCATCTCTACAGACTCTATAGAATGAGAAACCTATAATCACACTGTTGGATGTAAAGAGTATACTGCTTATATGATATTTAATTCAAAAATACAAGCTGTCATGCAAAAATCATAAATGGGTCAATTCTCTTGAGAAAAATGTTGAGCCAAAATACACATTTAAAAATAATAACATAAAAATAAAGAAAACAGAAAAAGAATCAAGGGTTTATTTGTTGAACACACACACACACAAATACACACAGATCAACAATATCTCTAGTCATTTTATATATGAAGGCCAGTGAGACATATGGCCCAATGGTATTGTATATCATAAGAGAGTTTTCTATTGTCCTCTGCAGAGTATTTGATACTTCTTTAAATCAAATCTAATTTAACTACTTATATATTTAATTACACATTAAAGAGACTTGATACAGACCTTGGAACTGTAATAATTTTTTAATGACATCTTTTTGTTCCTAGTGAATCTAAGATCATGTGTTTAGAAATATGTTGGTTTAGAGATTATTTCTAGTTGCATTTCCTAAGGACATTTTGTTAATGACATTGATTTTAAAAAGAGTTATTTTCCCATTTTTGAATTTCTGAAGCATAAACACTTCGAAATAATGTTGAATTTGTGATATAGCAAAGATAGAGATACTAAGCTTAATGTTATTTTCCCCAGAGGATCTAAATAATTTCAAACCATATATTAACCAATCTTCTGCAGTTTCTAATTTATAATCTCTGTAAGTTTTGAGTTATGGGAGAAGCCAATAGAGTATCTGAAAACACTTTTTTTCTACTTTGCCTGTCTTCCTGGTAATATAAATATCTGAAGAAGTTATTGCTTAACCTATAAAACAGAGACATTATAATTTATGAATACTAAAAAAAAAAAAAAAAAAAAAAAAAAAAAAAAAAAAAAAAAAAAAAAAAAAAAAAAGCCTGTTTGTTAAACTATGCGAGGCACTGGAAATGGTGATTTTTCCCAGTGGAAAGGACATATTAAAGGAAGAGCTTTCCTTGTGTCGTTAGTGACCCTCTGATCCTGTTAGCTCTGATTACTCTCTATCACTAAGCTTCTGACAACTTTTCTCACCCTGTTCTTCCTACTACTTCTCCATAACAATTAAGTGAAAATACTGTCCTCATCACTATCATCGCACAGTATTGCCAAAGACCGGGTGCCCTCAGGTGCAGAATCAAGCATGCACTTGGGAATTTGAGCAGGTATAAGACTTCCTATACTACTGCCTTCTTTGCTGGAAGCTGAAAATTGAAGCTGGCAGTTGTAATCAGACTAGGAGGATTACAATTTATCTGGGCTGTTCACTGCTACTAGTTTGATTTGTACTTGTTTCAGTCTAGGCAATTAAAAGTGAACCTTTATTATAAGAATTTATGTACAACTGTTCTACAACTGTAAGCCTCACTAGTTCTGAAACTTAGAAGACAAACCTACAGGAACATCCTATTATTTTAACCATTCCAACTTACATCTAATTTAAGGTTGTGAGGGAAAGGCGAGGGATACTTTATTCTTAACTAAATGACAGCCCAGCAGTGGTCAGCAAATACAGCCTGTATGTACTTATAAATTTCTAATAGAAATAGTGGTCTCGATTAACTATTGTATACATTATGGTGGCGAATCAAGATATTTTTGCAAAGTTCTCAGGTAGCTGTAGGTTCCAGGCTAATAGCTAATTCTGTGATTGATTGAATTATTTAATATAAACAATTATTAAGTTGTTTAAAATCACAAACTTAAACAGTTTACCCACTTATTTGTTTATAGGAATTAATTAATGAAACAGGTCATCCACAAGAGTTTATATTTGGTTCCCCTCACTAGGCATCCATAACTAGGCGAGTAGCTTAATGATCTAGTTACTTAATAATTCTAATAATGCTCAATTTTTTCATCTTTAAAAGTGGAAACTGGGTGAGCCAGGTTGGCTGTGTGTTAAGCGCTCACTTTGCAGCCCTGGGGTTCGACGACTGAATCCTGGCCCTGACCAGTGCAGACCTATTTGCTGAATTGGGTTGTGCTTCCAATTTGGTTTTCCCCAGGGCAAGTTTCCCACGCTGGAAGCCTCCGGCCGGGTTCCTGCCCTACACAGACCCAGCCCACCTGTGTGGAATGAAACTATGTAGAAATCTGATGATGTATAACTATGGAGACTGCTTTGGGCTCTCCCCCTTCTGTCTTTGTCTCTATCAAAAACAATAAAATAAATCTTTTAAAAAAGTGGAAACTATAGTTACATCGTGGTTCTAAGGAATAACAGTAAAGTACATTAAGCACTTAGCATGTGCTTGTTGCAGAATGGCTATCCAATAATTGGTAGTTATATTATTCAGAACAACAAATAATTCCCAGTAGTCAAATAGCTTACTAAAAGTGTTTACTGTATTCACATAGGAAAACCAAGTATTGTTCTGTTTTGTCATTTGGGTTGTTTTCAGTCAGGCCCAAATCAAGTGGGTAACTACAGTAACACCAGCTTTTGTCTGTTCTCCCTAGAAATTCTAATGATGTAATGTTCCCAAAGCTGATGATAACTTTACCTCAACCCAAGATGGGGGGGCCGCTTCTAGGTGGGACACTGAGCTGCATGGCTTGGGTTTTGCTTTCGAAGCTACTGCATTTTTTCTGTGGACCATACTCATATTTTTCTCACTGATCCAGAAGGAAGGAAGAAGGAAAATGCTGATGTTCCTACAATAAGTAAAAACATACTTTATACCTTCAAAGGTACTTTTGTGTGGACTTGGCTGTTTACAAGGAGAGCTCATGAGAATTAGTTTATAATTTTGAGAAAACAGAGCAGGGAGTTAGATGTCCTTTAAATTAGCTGAGAGTGAACAATCTAGGAGTAGACTATATATATATCTATTTTGGCGTCTTGGCAATATCGTTTATTTTTTAATACAGCTTTCTGAATGTTAAAATGACCATGCCAAAGTCAATATAAAAACTCCAAAGTGAGGGGATCGTTTCTGAGTGGTTTCACTGCAATCTGCTCTAAGTGCTACTGGGAAGTATCTGGACATAAGAATAATCAGTTTTATTGATTTATTCGGTGACTTTGGGCAGGGACCAAATATATCTTGAACATCCTTATTCCCTTGCACTCTGTAGGTTCTTTAAACACATCTCAAATGCTAAGTCAAACTGTCCAATGCATAATAATCCTAGGCACTGTTTTGGAGATTAGTGAAGACTGTCTGGGGACTCCATATAAACGATTAAAAGAGCTTTAAAAAAACAAAGATGTGTGAGACAGTTCACAATTAGCCCAATCATTTCAAAAGCAAATACCTAAATGAGAAAAAAAAGATGCTTTTATTTGTCAGATGGATTGCAAAATTGAAAAAAGAAAAAGAAGAGCCTATGCCTTTGTTGGAAAGTAATTTAGCTTCTGGAAACATCTCCACAGCCTGGAGCCCAGAAATGCCTATTTTGGATTAAACTGTCTATTAATTAAACTGAAATGAGGTAAACACTCACTGCCTTGCGTTGCACCTCTCAGAAAACAAAAACAAAAAAAACCTCTGAGGTTTGGAGTGTGGCCAGCAGACAGCCCCTCCCCCAACACAAACACACACGCGCACGCGCACACGCACACACACACACACACGCACACACAGCCTGAATGGAGTGCACAGATTTAAGAGGCCAAGGGCTCCCAAAGGAGATAAACAGTCCCTGCCTGGGCGCAGCGCATAGGCAGTTGGTGACTCCCCGGGACAGCCCCTCCGCTGCGGGCTCCCTGTGGCCTTTGGAGGCTCGGCGACTCGGCTCCAAATGTTTTCCATATTTGTTCAGCCTCCGTAACTCGAATACCAGGGCCGGCTCACCCCGCCCAGCGCCGCGCTCCGGGCCCAGCGCGCCGCACACGCACCCACCCACGCGGCCGCCATGGGCAAGGACAAGCCGCCCCGGGGCCATCGGAGGCAGGGGGGGCCGCCGGGCGCGGACGCCGCCGGGCCCGACGACATGGGGCCGAAGAAGGGCCAGGGGGCCCCCAAGGCGTGCGGGGAGGAGGAGGCCCGGACGTGCTGCGGCTGCCGGTTCCCGCTGCTGCTCGCCCTGCTGCAGCTGGCCCTGGGCATCGCCGTGACCGTGGTGGGCTTTCTCATGGCGAGCATCAGCTCCTCCCTGCTAGTCAGAGACACTCCATTTTGGGCTGGGATCATTGTAAGCATCAAGTCTGTTTTGCCTAAGCGCGTTTGCCGAACAGGAATGCAAAGCCGCGTGGCCGAGTCACGACTAACCCAGTGCATGCGCCCTTCCCCCGCTGCACTCCTCGCTAACTCGCGCTCCGCTTGCTGACGGATGCCTGCCACACTTGGTTTGCCCGGGGCCAGGCTGGGCGCCCCCTCTCCTGCCTGTTCTCCGGATGCCTCCAGCGGGCCTACTCTAAGGCGCTGGAGCTGGGGAGGCGCGTCAAAGGCTGCGCATTCGGGTCGAAGTGAACAGCCTCCGTAACAACAGCGGATTCCCTTTGGCTTTTCCCTTATCCTAGTCAGCGGGCCCCACCCTTGTCTCTCAATAAGTTACCAACCGGGAAGTATTGGTTCATCTTAGTAAAAGCAGTTTAGGAAAAATCCTGTACTTGGAGTTGCCCCCATTGGGTATTCATTTTATTTTTTTACACTTGAGGTTCCATTAGGAAGTTTTGTAAAATAATGGGCGAAGGCAGGAAAGGCGAATACAGCAAGCAGTCTTAATCCAATGGAGTCTGAAGTGGGATAAACCTAGGGCGCTGGCAGTGGCAGAGGTATATTTGGGACTGCTAATGGATGTACTGTTCTAAACAGAACACTGCTCAGCTGTTGTGAGTTAGTGTTGAGGCATACAGCATACTTGGCTTAATTTAATGGAGTCTTTGATGTGAAAAGGGAGCCTAGTGTATTGAGCACCTACTGTATGCCGGCCCTGCTAGAGACCTTACATACATTATTTCTAATCCTACATCACCCATATGGGGATAGTTCTTATTCCATTTCTAAAATGAGAGAACCAAGAGCAGATTCATCCTGGGTCATGAGTGGGCAAAGTTGGCAAATTAGCCAAGTTGGTTCCTTTTTCTCCTAGACTACATCTGCAGTATTTTTGTTGAGCTACACTGCCACCATATTTGTAGTTTTAATATTATGCTATATTATAGAACCTTGTGGTTTACTAAAACCTCATTTAATCCATGAAACAACACTGCAAGGTGAGAACTCTTTTTCTTCTTTGGACAGGAAGAAACAGATTAAGAGAAATTAAATCACATTCTCAAGGAGAGAGAAAAAGTGGCAGAGTCAGGCAAGACTAGAATTAACACTCTGGCTCCTAGTCTCATTGCGTCATTACTACTATTAACTGACCACAAGAGCTATAACTCATAAAAACCCTCAAAATAATTTTGTATCAGGGAAGATGTTAAAAACACCTGATAAATATGCATTGAGGCAGCTATTTTGTAATTAAGATTATATGAACTCACAAATTCTTGCAGAGTAATTTAAAACTTTTAATTTGTGTACTAAGAATTCCCATGAAATTATCATGATTGGAGTTTTCTAAATCAAGTTATTTTAAAAATAGCTTTTCACTAAGATATACTGGGTATGTTAGTCACCTTAATGGCTGTCAAAATACTAGAGGGAAAACAGATTTGTCCTTTAGGCAAGGTGAATTAAAAGAAGAAAAAGAAAGGAAGCTTCTTTATTCAGTGGTTTTTAATATTATTTGTAAATGTGTTTTCTATCTTTCCTTTATTTCAACTTTAAAAAGCCCAGCACCAAAAAAGCAAAGTAGAGGGGGAAAAATTTTTTTTTCTGAGTGTCTTAACGCTTGAATATACAAATTGTGCAACTGAAATTTCATGAGCTCCTATTAGGAATGTCACAGGGAAGCTGCCTGGGTGTGGTGCAAAGAGCGTTATCTAGAGCCAGGTCCCTGTTCTTTCCAGTTTGCTCATTTACTATCTAGGATCCACTTGCAGTTTGCTGGTAGTGATATCTGTATGGACGATATCTGTCATCTTAGGTTTTCTTTCAATAGAGAATATATGTTACATAGAGCAGTGAGTGCAGACGCCCTGAGACAAGTGAAGAGGGTCTCTGAGGAAAGGCGAGGACAAAGTCTCGTTCCAGCAGGGCCAGAGCTGTTGACAACATGTTGCTGCCTCCCACAGACACTGTGCTTGTTGTCCTCTTCTCTGTGTCTGAGGTTGGTCACGCGGCACTCTTCCAAGCTTTCAGGGAAGGGAAAAGACAGGGAGGCAGGATGATGACATGCAGAAGCACAAACACTGCACCTCGTATTGAGCCAGAGTCTGGCCATTGTTCGTCGAATAACTTTGGACAAGTGACTTAACTTCTGTAGGTTTCCATTTCTTTACTGATGAAATCAGAACGATATAATAATAATTCCTCCTCTTAGGGACGTCCTGATGATTAAATAAATTAAGACATGTCCTAATGCTCAGAACAGTGCTGACTAAAGGGAAGCATTGATTAAATGAGTTAAAATACGTTCCAATGCTTAGAACAGTGCTGGCTAATGGTAAGCATTCAGTGAGTTAGCTGTTTTTGTAAGCAATCAGAGAAGCAATGGTCAGTGGCACTCTTCAAATTAGAAGTGGCTCTATTTTATCCCTAGTGTTGCAGAACACTCATTTTGGACCTGCTGCTTTTATTTCCCAGACAGGTTTGAACCCTGAAGGAGATATCAGTTTGGCCATCTCACTTTTCCTGTTCTCAGCCAAGTTAGTATTAGCCATCTCAGTGGTATTAGGTTCATCCAGTACTTTCTAAATTTCTCTGGAGGTTTATAAAAATTAACTTTGGGGGCCCCCAGGGTCATTTTCCCTAGCAATATGGGGGAAATTCTGGTCTTGTATGCTCCCCCCCCCCCCGGAATGCTGAGAAGTTTACCCTATTTAGGAGACCTGCCAGACCAAAGCAGTACAGGTCAATCCCTGGCTGAGGCAGAGCCAAACCTATTTCTAGAATTTAGAATGAATTCAAGCAGGGTCCCCAGATCCATACATCCACCCCATCGACAGCTTTGCATGCTTCACTCTTCTCTTTGTACAGTTGCCTTGCACCATATGGTATTATACTTACTTATTTTACAAGGGTTATTAACTCATTACCTTGGGATTTAGGCATCACCATTCCCAAAATAGATTCTGGGTATATGGACTGAGGTGACTTCTTGTTGACTAATGTATGTGACTTGATGAATATCCAGTGAACTTCTGGTTAGATATTGAAGAAGCCCTTGGTGATCTACAATCAGAGATTATTACCATTGGAATTTTAGGAGAACAAATATGTTATTTCTTGCCTATTCATCAGTATGATTCCCCTCCCCCATCCTCAGTGAAGTGACTGAAGTCTTTTTACTTTAGTTAAAAAAGGTTCCTATGAAGGAAAAAAAGTAGACCAGAGCCACAGTGGGAACTAGGCAACGTGTAAAAGTACCATTCTTCTCTCCAAATTCTTTATAAATGGCTTGAGGGTTGTAAGTCACACCACATGGACAATAGAAAGTGAAACAGAGTTTTTGAGGATGTACTTGGCTGGGGATCCTAGGTAGTAGAAGTTTGCTTTGCATTTTATTCTATCAATGGCTTGAATAGCTGGGTCAAACAGGTATTCAAAAGGTTGCTCATCATCCCAGAATTCTTATTGATGAAAAAATGCATATGGATTGAAGGAATCTAAGAACTTTGGGGCCTTTACATCTTACTCAAATGAGCACAATTTTGGTTTAGCTGAAAGGTAACATGTTTGAACTTTGGCTTTTCTGTATTTGGTAACATTTGTTGGGGGTGTCCACTGTGCTAGGTATTGGTCTAAAAATACGAATTCTATACCAGGCAGTCTCCAGAGATCCCGATGGACATGTGCCCTTACCATATCTGACAGTAATGAATACTTTTGATTAGAAAAACTTAACCTACACAAATATTTTTAGAGCCCATTTACCTTTCAAAGCATTTCGCTTACAGTGATTTATTTACGTTGGCATCTCTACTCTGAAGTCAATTTAAAAGCAAACTTGCCTCTCATCCCCAGTGGGATGCTTAGTACTTGTTAATCTCTTGGCCTTTGTAGGAAATATTCCCTTGGAAAATGGGAATGTCTTTGCCTTGTGGTTTTCATCTTTCCCCACACTGTCTCCATTGCTCCTATACTTCACCCAGATGTAATAATATCCTGAGAAATACACCACATTAGTCACATTAGAAAGTTTAATGAAAGGGCTTAAAAGGAAAGGAAGAATATTCCCTTAATGTCATTCATAAAACTCATCATATGAATCTGTCATGATTAAAAGTCCTGTCAAAAATTTCAATAACTGTTTTCATATGTTAACTTACTCTCAGGAATTCAAAATGCCGATGTATTCAGATTTTAAAATCTATTTTTAGTTTGATTTAATGGAAGGGAATATTGGGTAATTATTTATTTCAAAATGGAATATACCCTGAAATTCACAAGTAAATATATGACATTTTATAGCAAGTAAAGAACAGATATTGTTATTACCCATAATTTATGTCAAGAAATGAAGAGATGATGATTTTACTAAATAAATTGATTGTGGTTATACAGAGAAACTGGAATTGAGGAAGGTTTGGCATTGGGGTTTTGGATAAACCCTAAAACAAGTCAAGAAGCTAAAAGTGGTATCAATTTCCTATACAGGTGTGTTGACCTTTGAGAAATTTAATCTGGAATTATATTTTTAGGAATATATTTTATAGTAATACACATTATTTTTTATATTGGGACTTTAATACACTTCCAAAATCTAATGTTACACCTGTAGTACCTCTGGGAAATAATTTTTATTACAGCAATGGTCCCATGATTGTTATGAGCTGAGGAGTGATAATTACATGGTCTAACTCAATTTATTATAATAAATAATGGTAGGAAAATTATCTTATAGGTAAATGAAGCTCGTTCTATACTTTTAGTAAGTATAGCAATGAAATGTAATTGAATTCATTGGGCAAAATATTAAGTTTAAGTATATGAAAATTAAAGGGGATAGTCAAGAATTTGGTAACATGTTTCCTGAAAAAATTTTAGGAATACAGAATGAAGACTAAGGAAGGTTAATGATTGAACAAAATCATTTAATGCTCAGAATATTAGGAGAAATGTAGTTTTACTTCTGCTAGCCCCATACTAAGCCAGATACAGAAAAGTCTCAGAAATAGTTATATAATGAAGAAATTATCCCTGAATGTTCATTCTTTTTTAAAAGTGCTCATAAGGAGGAGAAGAAGCAGGCCCTGGTATTTTCTATCATGTAGTTTGGATATATTCAACTCAGAAAGTTAATTTCTGGAAAGTTTTGTGATTCAATCATTATTTGGTTTTATTTTTATGATAGAAATTTGAATGTATACAATTTGGGAGGTAATAAAAAATAGAGAAATGTATTCTCTTGAAGTGTACATACATGAGGCTGGAGTGCATCTCCTGTCACATAATGGAGATTCAGTAAGTGTTGTATTGAACTTGGTTCCATACTTGCCATTATCAGAGCTTCTGTTTGAAGTCGTGAAAACCATTTTTAAGCTACAGTTTGCGGACAAATTTCAGCTTATTGATAACACTTCAAAGAACTATGAGGTAATAATAAGGAATGTGCTATTATTACTCCTTTCTCAGCTCCTGGGTTCCAGAAATATTCAGAACACTTTAGCTTAGCACGGCAGAGATGTTTATTTCATGTCGTAAAACATCTGCAGGATTAAGAAAGAGGTCATTTGACTTATTTGACATTACCTCAATTAGAATAAATTAGGACAAAATAGGATTGATATAGCTGAATGCTGGATGCCTTCCTTCTGCAAGGATAACAATGGTATAGGTTCCCCTAATATTTGGTCTGACAGTTTCATAGATTGCCACTATGATGTCCACTTTGAATTTGTTGTGAGGAAATGGATGTTGTCTAGATTTTTTTCTTGCCTTTACCCCTGTTATGTTTCTATGAAGGGTATTCTTTAACTGGCTCCATTTGCTTATGTTTTCCCCTGAAGTGTTAGCATCAGCATTAAAGTTTTCACACAAGGGTCTATGAAGAGTTTTCAGTGGCATACAGTATTTCTATGTTGCTGTAGGATGGGAATGGAATCTAGTCATTAAACTTTAATTAGATATCATTTTACTGCATAATAGTTTGTTTTGGGGGCCCAGATTCTGGCAAACTAGAGGAATGCTGATTAAAAGAGCCTATCAAAATCTAGAGCAAGATGGAATCTCACAATGAATTTTAACTCTGTAGTTATTCCTTGCTGTGCATATTCAAGTCCAGGTTTATTACAATGAGTTCATAAGCTGAAAGTGAACTTTTTTTTTTTTTTAATAGAAGTTGAGGACAGTGTTTAAATCATAAACAATATAAAAGTCTTTTTCAGAGGCACATCTTCCAGACAGTTTGGATGCCACCTCAGACCTCAGTGAATTGAGATAAAACTTGGCAGGAATAACTGTCAGATGCCTGAATAAGTCAGCTCACTCAATCACCCTGGCTAATTTTAAAGCCCATGTGTGTATCCTCACACATATGGCAGTAACCAAAACATATTTTTCTTTCTGTCTCAGTCTGCTCCAGCACCGTCAGGTTCTGGTGAGGGCTGTCTTCCTGGCTCGCAGAGAGCCCCTTTCTCACTGTCCTCACATGGTCTTTGCTATGTGTGCTTAGAAAATGGGAAGGATTTCTCTCTGTCTTAAAAGGCCACCATTCCTATCACGTTAGGACCCCATCCCTATGACCTCATTTGCTTATAATTACCTCCTCAAAGCCCTACCTCCACATTCAGTCACATTGTGGGTTAGGGTTTAACCATATGAATTTGAGGGGGACACACAATTCAGTCCAAGGCAATTTTAGTGGGGGGCCTAAATTCATACAACCATCTCAGTGATTCGTAAGCTCGTTTTCAGCTTATTCACAAAGGCCCTATGGCTTTCATGGAACATTTTGAAGTCTGAATGTTTCTAATTCTGAGCCAGTAAACTGACATGTGCTGGTGCAATGGGGTGGCGTGGCTCTATGCTCATGCCAGGAGCGAAACGTATGGAGGAGGTGGTTTTTACTGCACATACAGATTGCGGCTTTTATCACATTTCTGTAAGCATAAAATCCAGTAGATTCAGCTAGTGAGTACAATTCTAAAGGTAGCTTAGGCATTCCCTTTGCTGTGTTAGCTCTATAAGGCATAGGAACAACCATGTAGTCAATCTCTGCCTTTCTTTACTGCTCTGGGATTGACTTGCTGTCAGGTTCTAGCTAAATGACCCCTTAGCTTCTGAGGCAAGGAAATGGGAGTGGTTGGCTGCACGGTGCAGTTGGGGGATGCTCAAATTTTCAGCAAATAGATGAGCTCTCTGGCTTCTGAGGTGCAGTGAACTCATGCTTGATGTTTCTAGAACTCAAGGGAAGCCACACGGTTATTTTCATTTTTGATGATGATTTGGAAAATCAGATTCACACTCTTTGTTCTGTGTGATGGATCAGAATAAAACCCTGGGATGTTTCCACCTTGGGCCTCATTATATAAGAGTCTCTAGTAGGAGCCTGTATCTCCTTGGCAGATCCCCTGTTAGGCACACCTTCAGAAGCTTCACATAGGATCCTGTTTGTCCAGCTTAGTAATCCTGGAATGGGCTCTGCTTTCCTCTATCAAGTGCTGCATAAACTCAAACCATCCTCGAGGGAAAGATAGAAGAAGATGGACTATAACCGTCCAATCAGCCTCCTTCAACAGCTGGTCCAATCCCAGTGTCAGGCTGTGTAGCAAACGAAGGCAGTCATTACAGAGCCATCCTATACTGTCTCTGGCTTGATTTTTGAGCACACTTAAAGTTGATGTTCTTGGATTGAATGTTGCTAGAGCCATATTCCCTGCTTAACACCATCATAAAGTGCTGCAGCGCTATGTTTCCTCAACGCTGGCAAAGGCCAGAAAGTGACTGTGCATTAGAAAGCAAAGGATCTATTCATAAATAAGGATTCTCAGATTCTGTGGAAGAAGTTGTGTTGGGGGCCTGCTCCTATTATTGTAGAAAAATGAGCAACTCTTCTTACCTCCCCCCATTGCTGGGAGTGCTGTGGGGCAGGGAGAGGCTGCAAGAAACCTTGAGGATGCTGTATCAGTGGCATCCCACTCAGCGGTTGTTTTGAAAGTATTTGATTCAGCTTTCATGGTAAGGAGCCATTAAAACCTCCATTAAGGTAGGTTATTATCCAGACCTTTCTCTCAGGTAGAAGATAACGACAGGTGACAAGAAAAAAGGAGGAATTGCAAATGTGTTAACTGGACCCTGAGGAGAGAAGGCATTTTAGTTTTATTACCAGGGAAAATAAAACCAAACAAAACACTAACCAGCTTCCTTCTAAAATATCAGGTGCGGCACCCATATCAGGCCATTAGGCTCAGGCTGAGCTTTATCTCACATTTAGCTATGCCAGGAAAGCTACGAAGGAGGCCTTTTTCAAGATAAGGGAAATAGCATTTCAGTCTTCATCATGCATGTTGGGAGGTGGAGGGTGCTGCTCGGTTGGGGAGAAGAACGCAGCAGGACTATGCCCACCTCAGTGGAAGGGTGGAGAATCCAAGGCAGTGAAAGGACAAACTCCATAAGGTGAACACATTGCAATCAAGGAATGATCCCTTCTTTGTGACTGCATACAGCTGAAAGGCAGCATTTGACCATTTCAGTTTATGTGCTGCATGTTCTATACTTTGTTTCTCTCATGCTCTCAGCTATTCAGATTCTGAAACAGAAGGATCACACTTATGTATCTTGGCTTCGTCTCATAATCTTTTCACGAACAAGTAGTTTGGAATGCCTATTAAAGGGTTTTGGACTGAGTTAAGGGCTTTGAGACCAAATATAACTTAAAAAACGAACACAGGGTGACCGTAACTATTGTGTTACAGAACGCTCGATAAATAATTCTCATTCAGTCACTGAATCTAGTGCATCACAAATTTTTCCATCTCGAGACCTCCCTGAAGTGCGTTCCCCCTTCTCTCTGTCCTCACACACACATCACAATAAGATCAGGGTCTAGCTAACCTATGTTGCCACAGAAGGGAAGAGGGGAAACGCTGGAGATGCTGCAGGCTGCTTGGGGACACTGACCTACCTCCTCACGTTGGAAAGAACAAAACGCTTTTCTAAGGAGAACCCATATAAGTCACTTAACAGTTCATTATATCCTGTTTTTTGTTTTTTGTTGTTTTTTTTTAGTAAAAAAATGCTCTCGATTAGAAATGGCATTTGATAATATTTTTTAGAGGTTGAGCAGGATGGCTCTCTCATTTACACACCTGTTACAATCTTATATAATTGAATTTATATTGATTTACTATATAACTTCTATATACTGTACTACTTCATAAGTTTTTATGCATTGTACAATTTCAGATATATGAACCCAGGGGTATTAAAGTAGAATTATCTCTCTAATCATTTCTAAAGTGGGACCTAATTTGAGAGCCTACTTAATTATGCCTGAGTAATAAGATCTATCTTATAACTATACCCCTGGTGTAGACTAAATCCACACATTTATGAGATTTCTTTCTCTTCTGAGGACTTGAAAAATCCCAAAGTGAAACAAATGAACTTTTGGTTGTTTATTTTTCTCACAAATACGTAGCAAGCATGCCTTTCCTGTTGAATCACGAGAAATGCTGGAATGCAATCTTTGTTTCTCTTACATTCTTTGAAAATGAATTCTTTTTGTTTTCTTTTGTAAGATTTATTTTATTGTTTGAGACGTGAGAGAGAGAGAGAGAGAGAGAGAGGGAGAGAGAGAGAGAGAGAGAGAGAGAATGGGGGAAGGCCCAGAGCAGTCTCCATAGTTGTACATCGTTAGTTGTGACATGGTTTCATTCCACACAAGTGGACATGGAGCCATGCAGGGCTGGAAACAAACTGGGGTCCTCCTGCATGGGAGGTGGGAATCTTCACTGTCATCCCAGTGGTTACTGGTTGTACAGCAGTTCAGCATATAGATTTGTACAGGCTGGGGTCAGGATTCAGTCCCCAGACCTTGTGCCTGCAAGGCAAGCGCTCAACCGGCTGAGCTATCCCAACATCCCAGAAAAGGAATTCTTTTACAAAGTAGATATTTATAGAACTTACTGGCAATTAGTTTCTGATAGCTCACCATAATAGTACTTATTAGTAAGACACATCTTAACTAATCTCCCTTTGTCTTTCCATATGCCGGGTACGGTACAGGTTCCCAGGAGCTCAGTGTCTAGGAGAGGACACACACCTACAATAACTACAATACACTTTGAAAAAACAAGTGCTCACATTGTGCCCTGAAGAAAGTAGCACAGTGGGTCAGAAAAGGCAAGGAGAGAGGACCAGAAATTATAGGAAGGGCTCCAATTCGGCATAAAACAAATGTGGGTAGACTCCTGGCTCTACCAATTTGAAGCCATTTTAAAAAAATTTTGCTTATGATTTTTATTTTTACTTTTGTATGGGTTTAAATAAGTATGGGCAGTTCTATGATTATTTTTTAATTATGAACATTTCTAAGTCTATAATAGCACATAGCGAATAATAAAACAACCTCCTATATCCAAGTTTGTCAAGTTTTAATATTTTGTCATATTGTTTTAGTTTTCTTAAAAAAAGAGAACATTACACCAGTTTCCTTTCTTAATCATATTTCCTACCATACCCTCCTTCTCCAGCAGTATCTATTATCCTGAATTTGGTATTAATTATGCCTGTGCATGTTTTCAGGCTTTTTAAATAGATGCATATCCATAACCAATAATTAATAGTTTTATATATTTTAAACTTTATATACCGGTAAGTGATAGCATAATATTTTTAAAGATTTATTTTTATTGTTTTTGACAGAGAGAGAGAGACAGAGAGACAGAGAGAAGGGGGAGGGCCCAGAACAGTCTCCATAGTTGTACATCATTGGTTTTTCCACATAGGTTCATTCCACAGGTGGGTGCGGGGCTGCACAGGGCAGGAACTGGGCCAGGGTCTTGCCCTGGTGAGAACTGAACTGGGGGAATTCCCTTCATTATAGTACATGGATACAATTTATTCATTTTTGCTGTACTGTTTTTATTATAAGAATATACAACAAATGTATTTATTCTTCTTTTGATGAACATTTAGGTGGTTTTCAAAAGTAATTTTTTTTTTGCAATTATAAACAATGTCGCAATGAACATACTATTCCGTAGCTCCCTGTGTACATCTTTCAAAGTTTCTTTAGAGCATATTCTTAAGATTTAATTATTGGGTCATAAGATATAATCAGCATCTTCAACTTACTAGATATTGACAAATCAGTACCATATACCCAAAATGTTGTACTAATTTACACTTCCACCAATAGTAAATAAGTTCCTATTTATTTATATGTACTTGCCAACATTTGTTACTGTCAATTTTGCTATTTTATTTGTGTACAATCTTGTTTTAATTGACATTTTTATGATTATTACTCAGGTTGAACATATTTTATATGTTTATTGGCCATTTTATTTTGTCTATTCAGCAAATATTTTCTACGGGTTGTTTGTCTCTTATTGATTTCTAGAATTTGTTCTTTGTTACCTTTGTTATTCTTGTGGTTTTAGGTACTATAAATACCTTCTCCTAGTTGGTACCAGTACAGTTTCTCTTTTAATTTTGGTTATGGTGACTTTGTTGTGAAAATATTTAAATTTAATGTATTTGTTCTTATCAATCTTCCTTACGGTATGAGTTTTGATATAGATAGATATATATATATATTTTTAATTCTCTACTCCAAGTTCATAAAGATATTTTTCTATATCATTTTCTAAAAATGTTGAGAGTTTGCTTTTGTATTTATATCTTTATTCTAAATAGCCTAATTTGCATATGACGTGAGCTAGTGTCCATATTTGTATTTTCATTTAAGGATTGTTGTTTTAGTACCATTTAATAATCAAATCTTTCTACACTGAACTGCGACTCTCATTTATCATCTATCAAATTTCCATGTTAGATTTGAGGACTGTGTCTGTGATTCTACTCAATTTCATTGCTTTGTCTATCACTGTGCCAATACCACATTATCTAAATTAAAATTAAAATACCATTGCAATGCATCTCACTATAAGGATAACAGCATAAGCAGCCTACCTCCATTTCTCTCCATCCCCATCTTATTCTTCAACATTGTCTTGGTGGGTCTTAGTCATGATTTCTTCCATATATATTTTCAAATTGTCTTTTGAAGATCCAAGAAAAATACTTTGGGCACTTTGGTTCAGTTTGTATTTTCTATACGTGAGCAAAGAATATCTCTCGACTTATTTGATATTCTATAACATCCTACAGGTTAGCTATATAATGTGTTTAAATATGCATTTTATTTTTATTTATCCTAATGTGAGTTATGTTTCCTGAATCTAAGAAATTTATCTTTCATCAATTCTGAAAAAATTCAGAATATTTGAATTATTTGAAAAATTGATTTTTTTTTTCAAATATTATCTCTCTCATCTTTTTAGTCTCTTGGAACTGATATCAAATGTGTGTTTGGACCTCTTATTTTATATTTCCCATTTCTTTTTAAAAAAATCTTTAAAATTTTTGCAATTACAGTTGATATACAATATTAGTTTCAAATGTACACACAGTAAGTAATTAGACATTCATATAACTTATGAAGTGATCACCTGATAAATCCACAATCTATCTGACACCATCCATAGTTATTATAACACTACTGACTATATTCTGCATACTATACCCTATATCTATTAACTACCAATTGTACATCTTAATCCTCTTCCCCCTTTCAACTAACCCCTTATCTTCTAATTCTGGTAATCGTCAAAATGCTCTCTGTATATATGAGCTTGTTCCTGTTCTGTTTGTTTGTTGATTCTGTTTTCTAGATTCCACACGCAAGTGAAATTATATGGAATTTGTCTTACCCTTGTAGGTGACTAACTGCTTTTCTCTTGCTGCTTTTAAGACTCTCTCTCTGTATTTAACCTTTGGCATTTAATTATGATGTGTCTTGTTGTGCCTGTTTGAGTTCATCTGTTTGGGACTCGTTGTACTTCCTGGGCTTGTATATCCATTTCCTTTGCCAGGTTAGGGAAGTTTTCCGTCATTACTCCTTCAAATAGGTTTTCATTTCCTTTCTCTCTTCTTTTTCTTCTGGTATCCCTATAATGTGGATGTTGATATGCTTAATGTTGTCTCAGAGATTCCTTAAACTATTCTCATTGTTTTGGATTTGTTTGTTTGTTTGTTGTTTGATTGTTTTTGCTGTTCTGACTGGGAATTTTTTGCTGCTTTATCTTCTAAATTGCTGATTCAATCCTCTGGTTTATCTATTCTACTGTTGATTCTTTATAATGTATTCTTCATTTCTGACTTTTTGGTTTGTATTCTGTCTCCATTTTTATATTTCCTGTCTCTTTATTGAAGTTCTTCCTGAGATCATTGAGTATCCTTACAATGTATTTTGAACCTTGCATCTGGTAGATTGCGTACCTTCACAGTGTTTAGTCTTTTTTGTGGGGGGAGGGCGGCGTTTCTGGAGCTTTGATCTGTTTTGTTCATTTGGGATATGTTTCTTTGTCTCCCCATTTTGGTTGCCTTCCAGTGTTTATTTCTATGTATTAGGTAGGGCTCTTATGTCTCTTGATATGAGTAGAGTGGCCTTATGTAGAAGGTGTCCTCTAGGGCTTAGTGGCCCATTCTCCCTGGTCACCTGAGCTGGGTGCTGAAGATGTGTCCCTTGTGTGGGTTGTGTGTGTTCTCCTGTTGCATTTGAAACTTTGGTGTTGTTTGCATGTTAATGGGGGGATTGACTCTCACACTGACTGGTTGTGAGGACTGGTCATGACTGTAGTAGAGGCACTATTGTGCAGGGGTTGACCCTACAGAGTAGGATTCACTTTAGCCGGGCTCTGGTTCTTGCCCAGTCAACCCTTTGGGTGTGTATTTTGTGTAGATAGTTGGTTGGTACTCTGTTGTGGTCTGAAGCTGGCCACTGTGTGTGGTGGTTTTGGGGCCTCTTGGGAGGGGCTCTGTTATAGGCCAAGTTCAGCTGCTGCCTGTGCCCTGCCCAGGGCCATCTGGCATGAGATACAAAGTGGTCTGGGGATCATTGCCACTTGTGCTGGACTTGGGTATGCCTGGGAGAGGCTAAGCTGTGAACTGGCACTAGCTGTTACTAGTACCAGACTTGGGGCTGCTTAGCAAGAGGCACAGTGCATGTGCAGGCCAGATACTGCTTGTTTGGGGTTTGTGAACCTTTGAGAGCTTTTAAGAAAGTTCACAGCATGAGCCAAGATGGCCTTTAGTACAGAAAAGCCACTGGAAGCAGCTGAGTGGGCCTATATATTGGGTGGGGCAGAGTATCAGGGAATCAAAAGAGAGGGATGAAATGTGTTAACCAGGTTGATGGGGACTTAGATATGGTGCTGACCTGCATCTACATGCTGGGTAGGGGAGGGCTCAATAAAGGAACCATGGCCTCTACTAGCACTTCTGTCTGGAAGAAAGCTGCCCCTCCAGCCCTCTCTCTGAAGCCAGAAAATCCAGTTCCTGTTTGTGTGTTTCTGGGGCTTTTCGAACTGGTGCCTCGGTGCTAGAACTCAGAGCAAGGAAGTCCATTAGCAAGTAAATTTACTTGCGGACCCTTTAAGAGGAGCACCTGGGATTCCAGCTGCCCTCTGTCTCACTCAGCCACTATCTTTATGGACTTAGCCAGCTAGAAGTTAGGGGGACTTTTCCCCAGCACTTGAATCCTGGGCAGGACCTCTATAGCCGTGATATTCATCTCGATTGTTAAGGGCTACACGTGGGTGTGAGACCGCCCCATTCTCTGTCTCTGCCCCTTCTACCAGTCTGGATATGGCTTCTTCTGTATGTCTTTAGTTATAGGACTTCTGTTCAGCTTGACTTCGGGCGATTCTCAATAATGGTCGTTATGTAGTTTAGTTGTCATTTTGATGTGGTTGTGAGAAAAGGTAAGCGCAGCATTCACCTACTCCACCATCTTGACTGGGACTCCCTCTTACTTAACTATTATGTTTCATCTCCATTTCTTGGAGCTGTATTTTGGGTTATTTCCTCAGATCTATCTTCTAGTTTACTATTCTTGAGTTTAATCTGCCTATTACCTGTCCATTAAGTTTTTAATTCCAATAATTTTATTTTTTATTTCTAGAATTTTTGTTTTGTTGTTTTTGATTTTTAAAAATATATCCTGGTGTTTTTTTTAAGTGCCCTGTCCTTTGTTCATGTTTTCAGTTTCTTCTTTTGTGTCCTTATTGTTTTGTTTTTTTATTGTTAAATTTAATGGCGTGACATGAATTGGTAACAATTAGATAGTTTCCAGATGTACAAGTCCACATCACATCACCCATGCATCGCATTATGTGCCCACCACCCAGAATCAGCTCCCCTTCCATCACCATATATCCCACCTCCCCCCACAACTCTCCCTCCCCCCTCCTCCCCCTCTCCTTAATTATTTTGAATGTACTTTTTCATAGACTCCATTTATTCTATTATTTGAAATTGACATGGTTTTAATTGAGAGAGAGGGAAAGAGAGAACATGTATGCATGCTTTTCTGCCTGTGAGTGCTGGCCTTCACTAATGAATTGATTATTCATGTGTTTTCTATAATTGGTTTGTGAATTTATTTTTCAAGAGGTTTTATATGTAATAATTTGGTGTGGCCTGTTGGAGGGTGTAACAATTCCAGCTGGTTTGTCTTGCCAGGTGTTCCAGTGGTATCATGAGCCAAGAGCCACTTTTTTCCTGAGCCAATTTGTTATGGAAATTTCAAGCACACACAAAAGTCTGTAAAATAGTATAATGAATGACATATTCTCATCACCCATCTTCAGGAATTATTAACTCTTGATCAATCTTGCCTTATTTGCATGTTCCCATACTCCTTTCATACCCATACACTGCACACTGGATTATTTTGAACTAATCCCTGCTGTTATATCATTTAATCCATAAATATTTTACTATATGAGTCAAAAAATGAAGACTAAAAAAATAATTAAAGTACCAATCACACCTATCAAGTTAATAGTTTCTTAATAAGACCAAATCAGTGTTCAAATGTTCATTAACTCATGAACATTTCTTCATAGCTTGTCAAAATCAGGATCTCAATAAGATCTATAAAATGTAATTGGTTAATATATTTCTGATGTCTACTTTATTGAAAGATTTATCCTTTTTAACTAATAGAAAAAATATTGAATGTCAACTGTAAATGAAAAATAAATAAATAAAAATGTAAAATTTAAAAGAATGATTTACCCTTTCTCCTTTCTGTTCTCTTTCTCCCCCTCCCCTCCTTCTGTCTTCTCTACAACTTATTTGTTGTAGAAACCAGGGTTTTCCCCCCAAAAGGATTGCTTTAATGTTACTTTTTGTTTCATCATTTGAAAAGGTTCCAGGGCCATGCAAGTAATAGAAAACCCTCAGAATCTCCACCCCACATCAGCTGAGACAGAACAATTTTCTTGATGACATTCAGTTCTAGGGGATTAATTATTTTATAGTCATGAGAGGGTGTAACCATTTAAAGGGCCTGCCTTTATGCCATGGTCTTAGCTTCATCTCTGCCTGTAGAAGCTCAGAGTATTTTAATTTTATAGGGAGGGGAGTTTCATATCATTTAGTCCTTAGTATTATGCAGAAATAAAATCTTTTGATGATTAAAAAAAAAAAATCTTTGGATCAACTTGCAAGTTTCTTCACCTCTCTGAGTCACTGTTTTCTGTAGAATGAGATAATACTTTTTAATTATTGCATTGTTTTAAGGCATAAAGGAGGTAATGTATACAAGATGGGTAATGAATACAAGCTAGCCTTTCTGGGTAGAGGATCTTTGAACAGGGTTTGAAGAATGAATGTTACTGGATTCAAAATGGTTAAAAGAGGAGAGTACTGTACCAGGAGGTTAAAGAAGTAAAAGGACATATTAGGTCAAAAGCATAATTTGTGTTTTATGGTTATTAAACTCAGTTTTCATCCACAACCAAATGTATTGATTCACAGTTCTGTTGTTTGTGCTTATTCAGCCTTTTGAGATGTAGTTACAAAAATCCTCAGCAGTTCCTATGAAGCTAAGATTCATTAAATATGAATCTTAACATGGATATACAAATCTGTGTTATAGGATTAAAGTAAGACCTAAACCAAAGGGGTCCTACTTGAATATCTCCATAGTAAGTCATCTGCTAGGAGAGCTATCAGGTTTTCCTCTCAGTTTTCTGTGAGTTAGTGCAACACTCAGCTGGGAGATTCATTGATTTAAAATGATGAGCTATTTGCAATCATTTTCAAGCAAGGTTTTGGAATGTCTGAATATAGCAACTTTGTGCTGGCACATCTCTTGCAGATCTCTCTGGTTTTCCAGCCTTACTTTGCCAGGAACATCAAGGAAACCTCACTACATCTATAGGATTTGGAAGATTCACACACTGTTCATCTAGCTGCTGGTCACAAGTTCCAACTCCTTTTATCAGGCCCATATAGGTGCTTTTCTAATATCCTAAAAAGCAACACACAAGATACAAGTGAACACCTGCAAAGCACCATGTGTGCTGAGAAATAGCACAGTCACTTAACAAGCACATTCCCTTCCTATTCTTTTTGATCAACAGATCTAGCCAAACTATACAGCAATGCAAATTACAGTGCAACACTGGTTTAAAAAAGTTAAAGATACACACTCACACACACTACATGTCGGTGTGTTTTGCATTCGCAGATTAAACCAACTGCAGATCAAAAATATTCAAAAATAGTGTTACATTGTTGCTGACTTTTACAATGGCTGCATCTGTACTGCACATGTACAGACATTTTTTTTTAATCATTATTACCTAAATAATATAGTATGACTATTACATAGCAGTTACAGTGTATTAGGTATTATAAGTAATTAAGAGATGATTTAAAGTATATTGGAGGATGTATGTAGGTTATATACAAATACTATACCATTTTATATGAGGAGCTTATGCATCTATAGATTATGGTATCTTCTGGGGTCCTGGAACTGATTCCTCATGGATATGAGGGAATACTACATGTTTCTGGCTGTGAGATAGTTTCAAATCATGATAAAATCCACCACTTTGAATTAGAAAGGGTTTATCTTACCATACAAAAGATTTCAGCCTAGCGAGTAAGTGTTCCTTAGAACCCCATACTTCTTTCCCATCCAAGGAGAGCTTTTTCACAACAAAGCTGATAAATCTACTCTCATTGCTGGCAATTACATGAACAATAATCTCCTTAGGAATTGCCTCATAAATCCTTAGAAATTTTATTTTCTGAAGAGATCTAGATTTGGCAAAGTTCTCCTTGACTATAGGCCTGCTTTTGTTTTTTCAGTTTAATTAATTATCACATAAATCATTTATTTTGGTTTAATCTAAATGTCTTTGAATACTCATAAATGAAAAGTCCCATACATTTACAGTAATTCAGACAGACCTGTCAGGTTTCAATTCCTCAGGCAAAAGGACAATTATAATAATGAAGGGGGGGGGAGATTGAGTGGATATTATAGATGGGCCAACCTTAGGTGTGGTTGAGCAAGTGTCTTTTCTCTTTAGGCCCTGAAACAAAATAATTTTCTGGGACAGAATTGGTCATCTAGTATTACATTTTTGTTGAAAATTTTTACCTGGATCTCTACCAGCTTTAAAAAAAATTAATCTCTTAGGTCATCTTCGCAAAATAAATATTACAAATTGCTCTCATCAACCCCTACAGAAAGATGTGGAAATTCACATATAGGGATGTGTGTAATAATCCAAACTCTTCCTGGGCTAGGTGGAACTTAGTACTTGGATAAAGAAAGTATTTCTCTACTAGAACTCTCTACTGGCAATTTTTACCATAATGAAAATATAAAAAGAGTAAAACAGTAAAGGTCTGGGTGGTAGATTACTAAGGCAAATTGGATATCTTACTGATATATTGTAGACCAAATAAACACTCCTTCACAGAAGTTGTCAGCTATAAGAAGTTGTTAGCTATAGTTTTATTTGTAGTGCAAAAGAAGCTACTATTATACTTTGAGCTTGCTTTAATAAAAACTAAGAAAAAATGTGAATAATTATAGAGTTCAAGCTTTTAATGCCTGAATATTAATATTTGTAGTGTTTGTAGACAGAGAGTTACAGTTTTGCCCCTCAACTTGGTCATCCACTCTGCCATAAACTCTTTGGGTGATTTTGAATCTTTATATTTATATGCCTATCACTTCTGGAATTTCCAATTAATATCTGTGCACTGAGTTTGGCAGGAACAACTATGATTTTGTTTTTAAGTACTACTACTAATTTTGGCCCTATTATGGACAGAACACATTTTTAGCTGAACAACATTATTTTTCTGAAATTAAATGCTTGCTTGTCTTTGTAAAATCATGATAGTGTAATCAGAGAAACATATATATACAGAGTGGCATGGCTACCAAGATTACTCTTTCCTGAGTAGTAGATAATACATAAATTGGTAGCAGAAAGAAAAAGAAACAAAGAAAGAAGAAAAAAAGAAGAAAGAAGAAGCAGTTTTATAACTCTTAAGTATTTACAAACTATGTCAACATTATTGGGAAGATTTTTAAAAAATGGGTCCTTGCTATGAAAACAAAAGTAGCCCAAGTCACTGAATGAAAGGATTCATTTATTTATTTGACAAATATGTATTGACTGCTTTCTGTGTGCTGGGTACTATACTAAGTCCTTTACATATGCTGTCTAATACAACTTTCACAGCAATTTATGAAGTAGGCAGTATTGTTATCATCTTGCTGCTGATGAGACTGAGGCTCAAAGAGGTTAACTCATCCAAGTCCAAAAGATAAAGTGGTGGAGG